>JAPPVO010005357.1:0-28902 GCA_030407325.1 Camellia japonica | reverse complement strand
TGCAAATACCAGTTTTTGTGTTTTCTGACTTGGGTATTGGGTCATTTTTGTTGTTTTGTTTTGAGTCTGTCTTTTTGTTTTGAGTCAGTCTCTTTGTTTTGGGTTTGTCTTGTTGTATCGAGTCAGTCCTGTTGTATAGGAGTCGGGTGATTCCGGGGGTCTTACCTCGGGCGTCACCATTTTGTTTCGCGTTTGTCTTTTTGTTTTGTTTTGAGTCTGTTTCTGCCAGGGAGCCAGTTATGCCAACAGATTTTGAATGAAACAGCAGTGATTTTCACGCTCTCACATTTGCTTCTGTCGTGTGCTAGTTGTGCCGGGATTTGAATGAAATGGCAGTACATTCCACCTGCTCTCTTGTGCCTTGAAGTCATTGTGATGACCTGAGTTTTTCGAAACCTTTTGAACACTGCGGTAAAAACAAAGAGGGAGGAATTCCTTGGGATTTGCAAAACTTTGATCAAACTGAGAGAAAGAGAGGCGTGCTAAGCCCTTAATGAATGAAATCATGCTTGTTGGAGTGAGTACTGAGAAGACCCTGGCTTGATCCAGACTGGTTTCATACTATCTTCAGCGCGAGCGATTTGTCGCTTTCTTAAAAATTTTCAAAAACAAAAATGTTTTGCGCAGTCCTGCGAAGACCTGTGTGGAGTCGCTCTTGAGATTGTGCAGCCTAGGATCGCTCTCAGCCTCGAGACTCAACCCCTTTTGCTTCCAAACCTTGAACTTGAATTCAGAAGGTTCAACGGTCAACTACGATGTGAGGCCTGTTGTGGCCAGATTTGAAGCAGCCCTCGAACAAGAGGCACCAAAGTCAGATCAAGAAGATCAGACCTCATCAGAAGAAGCTTGCAAACCTAAATCAGAAGCACCCCTCGAACTAGGGGCAAAAATGTCCGATATGCTCGAAGAGCCGAAGATGGATCCTTTTGCGAATCAATACAGCAGTCATTTTCCAGGATTCAGATGACTTCAGGATCTCAAAACCATTTGGCATGGACCAGCTACACTTTTACCCTTTGAGAGGCTCGCTGGGCCGAAAACCCGAAAGGGCGACCCAGGCAAAAGTTAGAGCAAGACAAAAAAAATATATACAAAAAATGCAAAAAGAAAAAAAAAGAGAAGAATGAAAAAAAGAAATAAAGAAAAAAAGAAAAATGCAAAAAAAAAGAAGAGAAAAAAGAAAAGAAAAGATGAAAAAAGAAGAAAAGAAAGAAATGAAAAAGAAAAGAAAAACAAAGCTCGCAATGTTGAAAACCTGTCACAGGCGCCTTGGCAAAAGTTAGAGCATAAAAAGGAGAGGTTAAATACCCGAGTGTACCTTAACCCCGAACTACGTAAGACTTGATTCCCATGTTTGGGATACGTAGGCAACTTCATCCTGAAGTCCAGCCGTAAACAATTCAAATTCAATTGTGTCTATGCGATGGTTTTGGCCATCTTTGTCTTCTCTGTATCTGAGGATTTGGCGTGTTCGTCGCTCTGAGGACTGATTGCAATGCGCCGCGGTGCCGTTCAAACGAGGGGCAACTTTCCGTTGCCATTCAACGCGCCGCGGTGCCATTCAAACAAGGGGCAACTTTCCGTTGCCATTCAACGCGTCGCAGTGCCATTTAAACAAGGGGCAACTTTCCGTTGCCGTGCAGCTCTCTTCAAGCACGGGGCAGTTTTCCTTTGATCCGAGGTTGTGCATCTCAGGAGTAGGTTTCATGCTCGTTGAGCAAGTGGCCGTTTGCAAAAATAGTTTTTGAGAATTTTTACTGAGGTTGACTAATTTTCTCGAAAGTTGTTCCATTTTTTTCCAAAAACTGGACCATTTCTTGGACTCAAAAAAGGAAAATTTTCAGTGCTCATAGCCTGACTTGCATGATTTCAAATCAAAAATTGAACAAGCATGTTAATCTAACTCTCATTTTGGTTAAAATTGTTTTAGTAGAAAGCCAAAAACAAAAAATGGTCAAAATGATGAACTAGGGGCGCAGTCAAGTCAGGAGTTCTGTCTTTTCCCCTTTGTCAAAATACTCGCCAAGAAGGGCACTCTACCTGCCAGAAAAGGCACAACTGAAGGGCACAACAAAAGGCTGAAAGCTCTCACTTCCTCCGAGCAACGAGGTATCAAGCCAAGTGCGAAGCACGAACTGGAATGAGACCAGAGATTCCACTCTCTCATCTGGACAGATCTGATCACGTCCGAACTCCAAGCAGAGCATCATCAATCAATGTCAGCTACAGATTTGCTACACACCCAGTTGTAGCACAACCCCTCTACGGGAGAAGTTCACTGCTGTGCACAGGAGAAAAAGAATCTAGCAGCATGCTAGGGGCAAGAGCCTGCAACTTCCTGTTTATCCATCAACCACCCAGGGGAGGGATGAAAAATGAGAGATTGAAGAATAGAGAGATGTGCGATGAGAGAAAAAGTGAGAAAAGGGCTTTTTAGAAAACAAGAGATTGAGTGCCAGAGTGATGTGAGAATCACAAATGAGAAAGGGTGGGAAACACTACCCGGTGAAACAGGCTCCCTGTGCAAGACTGAGTATCGTGTCCTTTTGTTTTATCTCGATTCTTGTTTTGAGTCGTTTCGAGTGTTACTCGATGTGTCTAGGTTGTGTGCCTTTTATTTCCTTGTTGAGTCGTTTTGCTGTGTTCAGTCGTAGGCTCAATACCTGGTCGAAAACTCAACTCTCGATTTCAAAAATAAAATCGTTTTGTGCTCCGAGTGCCGTGCCGTTCTCCACATTTGTACAAAACAGAATTTGTTCTTTCATAAAACCGCAGGGTTCAACCCAGGTCATGTGAGAACAGTGGAACCAGGACCTATCTGAAGCTATAATGGTTTCGGACTGCAAAGCAAAAGCAAAAGAGGAAAATGTCGGGCATCTGAGTTTGTTCCAACTTCAGTAAGCTCCGAGACTGCATTCTGTATGCACCTTGTCAGGCCTTGTTAATGCTCCGAAGTATGAGTGTGCCTCTACCTCAAGCTCAAGATCAAGTCTGCCTCGAGCCAGAATGGCGTTCAGGAGTGCTCTCCCTGAGTACCATTCCCCGTTAGATTTATCTCGGCTTTTGTTTGCAATGAGGGAAAGTTGTGAATATGATCAGAAAGAAAAGTGACATCCGTGGCTTTTACATGTAGAGATTACCCCTTGTTAACAAGAAATCATTCTACCATTCTTCCACTCGCGTGAGGCGCGTTTGGATTTCAAAGCCACCTTTCCTCCTTTCACGTGAAATGTGTTAGGACACCATTGTTGTTCCCCGGTTAAAACCTTCCCTCTCTCCGTATGAAATACGTTGAGATACGCCTGTTGGTTACACCATTGTTATTCTCCCCGGTTAAAACCTTCCCTCTCTCCGTATGAAATACGTTGAGATATGCCTGTTGGTTACACCATTGTTATTCTCCCCGGTTAAAACCTTCTCAGGTTGCGTTGTATGCGCACTTGAGCAATTGTTTTCAGACCTCTTCTCACGATTTCAGCGTGGTTAGAGTGTCCCGTTCCTCACACGATTTCAGCGTGTTTGTGTAACAACGCCCGCGAGGGACCTCGCTACAGTTCGGACTCGATTTTGTTGCGGTTCTAAATCTCGAACCAAAGAGTCCAAATCCGGCAAATCGTTTTGAGAAAAACTGATTTTTTGAAAGAAGTGCCAAACATGGACTGCTTTGCCAGATAACAGAGTCGCCACCTAAATATTTTTTAAATGGGAAATTTAGGAAACCCTAACTCAGTGCCAAAGGCCACGTGTCCGTCATCACCAAAGTTGGCTCGGGAACTCGGGTACGATTGGGGAAGGTCACATCGTGAGCACCCCCGCTCGCCCGGTCAAAGACCGGCCTCTACTAACCATGATATCTGTTTTTGAAAACATTGTGAGTTCTTATTCCGATTATTAGCCTAGGATTACTATGTGATGCTCGCAGCAAACAAGTATAGACTGGGCCGTCTGAATTAGAACGAAACATTTCATGTTTGCTTGTTTGAAAAGTGGTTTGATGGTGCTACCCGCAGGTAGGCTAAGACGTGGATTTGCCACCCTCAGGTGGGCTTAGAAAACATGATTTTGCCACTATCTAGTGGGCTTAAAACAAACAGTCAATGATTTGTTCCACTTCAAATAACCCAACCTTCACCCACAGGCATTCAAGGCAGTTATATCACATAAGCATATAGCCTCATGGTAAGCATGCTATCATGGCAGCACTCACACGCATGCAAGGATGCTAAAGCATAAAAGCTCACCTAGTACTCCAAGCCAAAATAGAAACTGATTAGAAATCATGCATGATCCTAGATATACAGAAATGCCTAATGCATCGCATGCAAAAATGCAACTATAGCAGGCTCGGCTATTCTAAATATGGCATATGGAATGCTACAGCTAACATGTATTCAATTTGGAATTGAAATACAGATGCAGTTTGTATGATGCGCCGAGCCCGGTGCGTGCAAAACAGATGAATGATGCAAACATGCTGTCATACTGTATGCTAATTGAAATATGCCCTATATCTAACCATCGTAAGGATAAATAAAAGGGAGAAAGAAATGGGGGTTGGAAGACATACATCACACTCACCCACCCTTATTACAGTTGTGCCCTCGCGCAGAGGGTCCGAATAAATAATACAGTCCGAAATGAAAGAATAATATAGTCCGAAATAATACAGATTCTTAATTAATTAACAATTAACTAAGAAAAACAGTAAACTGCGCGCAGGCCAGGGAGCTGCCTTGCTATGGTGAATAGTGCCTGCCGGGCTGCCTCGGGCGGAAATCCACCGGGATGCCCTGATTAGCCTCTGTTTGCAGTGTTTCTCGAAATGCGCACCAGACTCCGAAGTTGCTGATCTCTGAATTTTGCTGCAACAGAGAGCAGGAAAAGGGCACAGCAGTGTATTTCACAAATATATGCATGCCTCGATCCTCGTGCCACCAATCACGCATACCGAGCATGATGGCCGAGGAACCGAATTGCACAATTCAATGTAGGATGAATGCAAATGAATGCTACAACAAAACCTAGCCCCATCATGGATAATCCGGAGTGTCGGTGACTGGGGAATTGAGACATGTTCCGGTACGCGGAGTACGAAATGTGCCTCGTTTCCCGTGCAATATGCATGATATGCATGAAATGCAACTAACATACAACCTAGCATGCACGATGCTATGAGAATGAGATGCCTCGAAATGCGTGCCCACTGGCACGCGAACCGAGGTGATGACATAAAGGCACGAAATGCAATGATGGGCTTACACCAACATGAGAAGGCCTCAGCCACACTCATACGGGATGCCGGAATGATAAAAATGAGGTGCCTCGAAGTGCGTGCTCACGGGCACGCAAACTGAGACGATGATGAAATGCAAATCGAATAAAACAGAGGGCCTCGAAATACGTGCCCACGGGCACGCAAACCGAGGCAGAGGCATACGCAATGCAAATCGGATAAAATAGAATGTCTCGAAATGCGTGCACACGGGCACGCAAACCGAGGCGGAGGCATACGCAATGCCAATCGGATAAAACAGAATGTCTCGAAACGCGTGCACACGGGCACGCAAACCGAGGCGGAGACATACGCAATGCCAAGCGGATAAAACAGAGTGCCTCGAAATGCATGCACACGGGCACGTAAACCGAGGCGGAGATGTGAAGTGCAAATCGGATAAAACCGAAGTGCCTCGAAATGCGTGCACACGGGCACGCAAATCGAGGCGATGATATGAAAATGCAAATCGGATAAAACCGAAGTGCCTCAAAATGCGTGCACACGGGCACGCAAACCGAGGCGATGATATGAAAATGCAAATCGGATAAAACCGAAGTGCCTCAAAATGCGTGCACACGGGCACGCAAACCGAGGCGATGGCATACAAGCATGAAAATGCAAATTGGGCTTACGCCAACATGAGAGGGCCTCAACCACACTCACATAGGCTGCCGTCGGATAAAACGAAGGTGCCTCGAAGTGCGTACCCATGGGCACGCAAACCGAGGCAATGCATCAAGGCATGAAATGACATGGGAAATGATATGCAAGCATGGCAAAGGAATTTCAGCACTCACAAATGATGTAAAACAGCCCCGAAATGATACGAAATGACAATCGAAGCATGCAATCATCCCGAAAATGAGAAATTAAGCCCCGAGATGGCCTATAGCTATGCTATACATGCAAAATATGATCATGGCAGCAAGGACAGTAGCAAGGCAGTCTCAAATATAGCATATTTCAGTAACAATCATGGCCAAAATGGAGACATAGATATGGCAACAAAATCATACAAGATTAATGGCCAAAAGAGCATTACAATGGGAGGTGGTATATACAAACACCAAATGGACAAACTTTCTTCTACAACATGAAAGAGGGCCCAAAAATAAGCATATATGCAGTTTATGGCAGCCTCTAAATCATAAGACAAACTTGCTAGAAATGGGAGGCAAAAATGGAGCCACAAAAGGATATAATATAAGACATGCAATCTATACATCAAATGACCAAACCTTCTTCATGAAACATGTAAAGGGGGTCAAAAAAAGACTAAAACCAGTAGGGGTCGAAGTCCCAAAAACAAACACAAATAGGTCAAAAATTGGATACAAAATATGGCATACTTGATGAAATTGAAGGAACTAGTAGATATAATGGCCAAATGAAGTTGAGCTCCTCTACAATGTTGTAGAGGGGCTCAAAATAAGCAAGAAAGCAGTATGGGTCGGACCCCTAAAAACCAACACAAATAGGTCAATTTTAGCATGCAAAAATGTGACAAACTTGGTGAATATTGAAGGAACTAGTATATAGAAATGCCAAATGAAGTTGAGCCCTTCTACAATGTTGTAGAGGGGCTCGAAATTAGCACAAAAGCATTAGGGGTCGGAGCCCCAATTCTCAACCAATTAGAGTATAAAAAAAGATCAAGAAAAAGCCCTAAAAGTTGGTTTTGAATACTTACCCTTGAAGACTTGTCTTTCTTTGCTTCTTGGCTTTGATTTGTAGCTTCTCAACCTCTGAAATTCACTTCCTAGCTATTGGAATGGTAGTGTTGATGGTGGAGCTAAGGGTTGATGAAGAGGAGAGCTAGGAACTTGGAAGTTTTTCAAGGTTTTGGCTATGGAAATGAAGCTTTGAGAGAGGGGTGTCTTGAGGCAATTTTTTCTAACCCTAGCAAAGGGGCTGTCCAGCCCTTTAAGTAGGCAAAAAAAGGTGTAAAAGGGGAGGGAAATGGAGGCAAGATTTCCCTCCCAAAATATCCCCCGGATGGGGAGATATTTTGGCAAAAATATCCGGACAGCTGGAATGAGCTGGAAAGCAAGAAGCTGGCCGGCCAGGTGGTTTTCTGCAAGGTGGCCGGCCGGCCACCCCATCTGGTCGGCCAGCCACTCCCCCTGGCCGGCCAGCCATGCCCAAAAATGAAGTTGAAATTTGCTGGCCGACCACCATGCAGTAGTGTCCTCCCATGTGTGTAGATCAATGCCCCAAGGTCGGAATCTGGCAACTCTGAAGCAGAAGTCACAACATAGAGCTTGAAGAAGAGGCTCAAAAATGAACTGTATAATTTCTGGCCGACCACCTTCTTTTTGTGTCCTCCAAGATGTGTAGAACAAGGATCCAAGATTGAAATTCGGCAACACTGAAGCAGGAGCCACAACATAGAGCTTGAAGGAGAGGCCCAAAAATGAAACCCACAGTTTCTGGCTGACCAGTAGTTTTTAGGGTCCTCCCATGTCCCCTGATCACAGATATGTAGCTTTGGTCGGAAGAAAATGGGCCTAGGGTGTTCAACACTGGCCCGGAAGTGAGCAAAACGGGCGCCGGAGGAGCGAAACTGGTTATCTAGGATAATTGTTGGCCTCCTACCCTCCAGTGATCTTCCCAATGTTGAAACAGAGGTACCTGCCAAATTCGAACAAAAACTAATGAGAAATGAACGCTCGGGGCCAAAACCGAGCCATTCGGGATCCCGAAAATGGGCTGCGGGTGCCGGAAGTGGTGTTCGGCAGCGAAGTGGATATCTGCAACTCCAGTGTCCCTCGGAATGACAAAACAGAGGTTCCTGCCAAAAATCAGAGAAAACCGATACAAAATGAATGCTCGGGGCCCAAACCGCGCAATTCGGGGTCCCGAAAACCGGCTATGAGCACCGAAAGTGGCGTACGGCCACGAAGTGGGCATCAGGGGCCCCAGGGTTCCTCAATATGATAAAACAGAGTTACTAGCCAAGAACCGGAGATAACTGATGCAAAATGAATGCTCGGGACCAAAATCGCGCGATTCAAGGTCCCGAAAACTGGCTACAGGCACCGGAAGTGGCATAAGGCCACGAAGTGGGCATCAGAGGCCCCAGGGTTCCTCGGAACTATAAAACAGTGGTGCAAGCCAAAAACCGGAGAACTCGGAGATGGTTGGGCGGTCCCGAGCCGAGGCACACGGCCTGATGGCCGAAAACCGGGAACCGGGCTCCGAAATGGGAAAAATGGCCTACGGCCACGAAAAGTAGCGCACGGCCACCGAGAGATGGTCTACAGGACCACTCCCTTCCCTCAGGAAAGAAAACAGAGAAAACCGAGTCTGGTTCGCAAACCGAGACAAGGCACAGAAGAGGATTCGGAAGTTCGGAGGCGGGGCGCACGGCCGCGACTCTGAGACTTCTGAATGAGCACAGTATGCAACATCACCGAGCGCTCAATCGGTGACGTCTGAGCCTTAAGGTCGGTAAAAAATGGGGTGTCTACAGTTTGGATTTTATCTCAGGTTGCGTTGTGCATGCACTTGAGCGGTTGTTTTCAGACCTCCTCTCACGATTTCAACGTGGTTTGAGTGTCCTGTTCCTTACGTGATTTCAGCGTGTTTGGATTTTATCTCAAGTTGTTTGTGTATGCACCTGGGCGGTTTTTTGGACCTCCTCTCACAATTTCAGCGTGTTTGAGTGTCCTGTTCCTTACGCGATTTCAACGTGTTTGGAATCTATCTCAGGTTGCGTTGTGTACGCACCTGGGCGGTTGTTTTGACCTCTTCTCACGATTTCAGCGTGGTTTGAGTGTCCCGTTCCTTACGCGATTTCAGCGTGTTTGGATTTTATCTCAGGTTGTGTTGTGTATGCACCTGGGCGGTTGTTTTTGGACCTCCTCTCACGATTTCAGCGTGGTTTGAGTGTCCTGTTCCTTACGCGATTTCAGCGTGTTTGGATTTATATCTCAAGTTGTGTTGTGTACGCACCTGGGCGGTTGTTTTTGGACCTCCTCTCACGATTTCAGCGTGGTTTGAGTGTCCTGTTCCTTACGCGATTTCAGCGTGTTTGGAATCTATCTCAGGTTGCGTTGTGTACGCACCTGGGCGGTTGTTTTTGGACCTCTTCTCACGATTTCAGCATGGTTAGAGTGTTCTTTTCCTCACACGATTTCAACGTGTTTGGAATTTATCCCAGGTTGCGTTGTAGACGCGCTGGGCGGGCTGTTTTTGGACCTTCTCTCACGATTATCAGCGTATTTTGAGTGTCCCCTTCCTCACATGATTTTCAGCGTGTCTGGAATTTATCTTAGGTTGCGTGGAACGCGCCTGATTGGTTTTCTTTGTTCTCTCTCCTCTCACGAGTCCAGCGCGGTTGGAGTATGTCACCATTTTGCATCCATTGTATTATCTATTGCATCACATCTATTACATCCATTGCGTCGTATCTGTTTTGTTGTTTGGTCCGAGAGACCTTAAATCCTGTATCTTCATTCGCACTATCCTGTGCACTCTCCGGTCTAGGAGACCTTAAATCCTCTAAAGGTGCAATTCATTTGGTGTTTGTCGTGCCCGAACGACTTCCAATGGTCTGGTATAGCCACCTGCTTGTGTTTGCGGTGAGTTCCTAGGAGACCAACTGAGACGGTGGAAACTAGAGTTCGAATGGCTCATGCCTAGAATGCAAAGGTTCGGGATTTCCGAGACTAAAGTCTGGTTTAAATACCCAGGGGTATATCCTCGGCTTGAAATCTGTATGGTAGCCCCATAGATTGAGATAGCATCTGTATGCGCCTCAATTCTGGATACTGATCCAACCTAGTCTGTCACCCTGTTGGAGAATAGGGAAAGCTGCGACCATAGTCAGGGAGAAAAGTAGCACCTGTGGTTCGACCAAGAAGAAACGAGAGATCCCCAGCACCATGAGGCATGTTATTGTATGTACGGTTCATTTGAGGCTGGTGCGACCAGACGAACTGTGCAGGTATTGTATCTTCTCCGTGTGAGACGTGGCGAGAATTGAATAATTCTCCGCATTCTTAACTGCATGAAATGTAGTTGTTGCTTTGCATTCTTGCTTAAAACTGTTGCATCTATTGTAAATATGTGCTTCATTACAGCTTGCTGCATTTGCATGATCATTGAGTCACCTTCGGCGTCTTGCATTGCCGGTTGCATTTTGCCCCCCTGCTTGCGGGCGCGCCTGCGGGCACATCTCTGTTTATCTCGCCTGTTTGTCTAAGTCTTCGGCCTTGTCAAAAATGGGTCGTCTTTGGGCTTTGACATTCACTCCCGTCACTTATGACTTTCGAGTCTGTCAAAGAGGGGCAACTGTAGACACCCCATTTTTGACCGACCTTAAGACTCAGACGTCATCGATTGAGCGCTTGGTGATATTGCATATCGTGCTCGTTAAAGGTTTCAGAGTCTCGGCTGCGAGCCTTGTCTCCGGACTTCCGGACTCTTTCGTGCTTTGCCTCGGTTTGCGAACCAGGCTGTTTTCTCTGTTTTCTCTTCCCGAAGGGAGGGAGAGGTCTCGTAGATCATCTCTCAGTGGCCGTAGGCTACGTTTCGTGGTCGTAGGCCATTTTTCTCGTTTGGAGCCCGGTTTCCGATTTTTCGGAGCCGACGATCGTGTGCCTCGGTTCGGGACCGCTTAACCACCTCCGTTTGCTCCGGTTTTTGGCACATACCTTATTTTCTCCCTTTTGAGGGACACTGTGGTCCGAAAGACCAACTTCGTGGTCGAACACCACTCCCGGTGCCCAGCAGTTAGTTTTCGGGGCCCCGGACTGTGCGTTTTGGCCCCCGAGCCTTACTTGCAAGCATTGTTGGGCTCCGACCCAAACTAGAAATAGTCATATTTTGAGTCCATTTTCATGTTTGATTAAGGGTTTTTTCTTTGTTTGAGACCTCCTTCTGTCACTTGCCTCTTTACCTCTTTTTAGGCCTTTTTTTGCACGGTATTTTAGGCGTACTTGTGGGCTGTGTTGGACTCGGTCGTAAACTAAAAAGTGTCTTATTTTGAGCCCCTCTTCAACTTTGTTGAAGGACTCTCGGCCGTTTGGAACCAGCAGCTACCACTTGCCTTTATATCCCTCTTTAGGCCAATTTTTGGAGGGAAACTTGAAATATTTCCCCCCCCTTTTTTTTTCCCCCCCTCTTTTCCAGCCTCTTTTGCCTATATATATAGCATCCCAGGTCTGTGTTTAAGGGTTAGAAAATTTTTTTGAACCTCTTGCTTTGAATCTCTCTCTCTCTAGATTCCAAGCCTCAAAACCTTTTTGTTCTTGGACCATTTTTACACTACAACCCATAGCACCCTCCTTCCTTCCTCCATTCCGACATTTTGCAGCTGATTTGCAGAGGCTAGGGGCTCTTCTTATTGGTCCAAAATGCTGTCAAAGTTTGGTCTTCAAGGGTAAGCAATATTTTCCCTCTTTTGTGCTTTTTTTTGTTCCATTTCTTAGGCCCATTTGCTTGCTGTTTTGAGCTCCGACCAAAACTAAAAGTAGTGTTTTTTTGAGCTCTTCTTCACCTTTCATTAAGGGCTCAACCCTGTTTGGGACCCCTATCTTGTACTTGCTTCAATATCTCTTTGTATGCCATATTTTTGTATGATATTTTTAGCCTATGTGTGATATGTTTTGGAGCATGTCATAAACTGTAGATAGGCCTATTTTGATCCTTCTTCAACATTGAAGAAGGGCTCATCCTTGTTTGGGACCTCCATGTATCACTTGCCATTGTACCCCTCTTTGGTCCCTATTTTACATATTTTTTAGCTTATCTTGCTTCTGTTTTTCGGCCATGATCAGAACGGAAAGTGACCATATTTTGACCCCCTGTCATGTTTCATTAAGGGTCTTTGGCTGTTTGATGAAATTTTGTACACTTCATGTTATAGCCCTCTTGTGGCCTTAATCTTGCATTGCATTTTGAGTATGTTTGTATATTGATTTGGGGGCTGTCATAAACTGTGAGTAGTCATATTTTTGGCTCATCTTCAATGTTGTAGAAGGCCCCTTCTCTGTTTGGGGCCATTATTTGTGGGTTGTCTCATATACCTCTCTTGGCCCCCTTTTTTTGCATGCTAATTTAGCCCCACTTGTGCTCACTGTTTGGCCATGCTTTAAACTGTAAAAGTGTGTTTTGGGGCTGCCTTGAATCTGTCTTCACACTTCATGTTCCAATTATGCATTCTTTGTATAGCTGTAAGCCATTTCATGTACATAGTTTTGCATTTCGGGTCTCGTTCCATGCATCGGGTATCTTTTCGCCATGATTCGGGGCTGTTTTGCATCTTATTTTGCCTCTGATTTTTGCATGTTTACATATCATATCCCATGTCTTGCCATGTCTCATTAGAGTGGCATTCCGTGCCGTAGGTTCGGTTCTCGGTTTGCGTGCACGCGTGCACGCATTTCGAGGTGTCTCATTTTCATCTGATGGCCTCTTATGTGAGTGTGGCTGAGGTCCACTCATGTTGGTGTAAGCCCATATTGCATTGTGTATGCCATTTCATTCCATAGCATTGTGTATGCTAGGTTACATATTAGTGCATTGTGTGTGCCATATCACCTCGTGCATCGTGTATGCCATTTTATAGCATTTTGCATGTTAGGTTGTATCTTAGTTGCATTTCATGCATATCATGCATATTGCATTGTGTTCGGGATAGGCATTAGCCCGGGCACGGGAAACGAGGTACGTCCCGTACTCCGAGTGACGGAGCGTGTCTCAATTCCCCAGTCACCGACACTCCGGATCATCCATGATGGAGTTAGGTTTTGTTGTGTTTTCATGTGCATTCATTCCATATTGAGTTGTGCAATTCGGCTCCTCGGCCATCATGCATCGAGATGCGTGATTGGTGGCACGAGGATCGAGGCATGCATACATTTGTGAAAATACATTGCTATGCCTCTTTCCTGCTCTCTGTTGCAGCAAAATCAAGAATCAGCAGTCTTCCGAGGCTTGGCGTGCTTTTCAAGAACAGGTGCAAACAGAGGCTAATTGGGGCATCCCAGTGGATTTCCGCGCAAGGCAGCCTAAACATACATCATTCATCAGAATCAAGGCAGTCCCTGGCTTCCATGCCAGTTTATTATTTTTCTTAGTTAAATTTTGTTAATTAATTAGGAATTTGTACATATCTGGACTGTATTATTTGGACTGTAATATTTATTGGGATTGTATTATTCTTTCGGACCCTCTACACGAGGGCACAATTGTAATAAGTGTGCGTGAGTGTGGTGTATGTCTTCCAACCCCACGTCTTTCTTCCCTTTTATTTACCCGCTTATGATGGTTAGATTAGGGCATGTTTCAATTAGCATACAGTATGACAGCATGTTTGCATCATTCATCTGTTTTGCACGCACCGGGCTCGGCGCATCATACAAACTGCATTTGTATTTCAATTCCAAATTGAATACGTGTTAGTTGTAGCATTCTATATGCCATGTTTAGAATAGCCGAGCCTGCTATAGTTGCATCTTTGCATGTGTTGCATTAGGCATTTCTGTATATTAGGATCATGCATGATGATTCTAATGAGCTTCTGTTTTGGCTTGGAGTACTCGGTGAGTTTTATGCTTTAGCATCCTTGCATGCGTGTGAGTGACTGCCATGAATAGCATGCTTACCATGAGGCTATGTGCTTATGTGATATAACTGCCTTGAATGCCTGTGGGTGAAGGTTGGGTTATTTGGATTGGAACAATTCATCAAATGTTTGTTTTAAGCCCACTAGATAGTGGCAAAACCATTGTTTTCTAAGCCCACCTGAAGGTGGCAAATCCACGTCTTAGCCTACCTGCGGGTAGCACCATCAAACCATTTTTCAAACAAACAAACATGAAGTGTTTTGTTCCAATTCAGGCGACTCAGTCTATACTTGTATGCTGTGCGCATCACATAGTAAATCTAGGCTAATAACCGGAATAAGAACACACAATGTTTTCAAAAATAGATATCATGGTTAGTAGAGGCCGTTCTTTGACCGGGCGAGCGGGGGTGCTCACGAAGTGACCTCCCCAATCGTACCCAAGTTCCCGAGCCGAGGCAACTTTGGTGATGACGGACACGTGGCCTTTGGCACCGAGTCAGGGTTTCCTAATTTTCCAAAAATAAAATATTTAGGTGGCGACTCTGTATCTGGCAAAGCAGTCCATGTTTGGCACTTCTTTCAAAAAATCTGTTTTCAAAATGATTTGCCGGATTTGGACTCTTTGGTTCAAGATTAAGAACCGTGACATTTGAGTCCTTCGAACTGTAGTAGAACCGCAAGCGAACCAGAACGGGGGGGGGAGTCGCACCCTCCCCGGGATGCGTTCGGGGACGTCTACATGGGGTAGCCGTAATTCGATAGAAGATGGGCCTTATCTGCGAAAAAAAGACAACTGTTAGTCCGGTTCAGAATGAAAACCGAATTAAAAGAAAAGGATGAATTGAAACCGAAGTATGTATACCGGGTTCTCCTTTTTTCCAATTTATTCTTCAGCCAGGAATCCGGGCTTGATGGTCCTCAAAGTTCCCAGACACCCAGAAGAAATCATCATCATTTAAGTCTTTGTCCGGTGTATTCTTAATTATTTTCTCTCGGCCACGGCGTATTCTCAAATAATAGCACCAGCCGTCGTCTTTGGATCCTATGGAGTATTGATGCAATATTTCGGCTAAGCCTAGGTTGAGACCGGTTTGGCGGTTCAGTTCGGCTATTCCCATTATGATTCGGTAAGTGTTGGTGGAGAGTTGGGTTGGGCATAGTCTGGTTTGCCTAAGAAACTCACAAATTAGTGGTTGGACTGGAAATCGCATTCCGGTTTCTATTATTGACTGAATAGTAAAGGGGACAGAGCCTTCGTTCCCCCATGGGTCAACGTCTTGTTCGGCTAGGGTAAGGTTGACATCAGCAGGAATATTGTAATCCTTGCGAAATTCGGCTAAGCCTCTTGGGGTTTCTACTAAAAACCTATACTTCCCCATTTATTGTATATAATTAAGAATAAGTTACTTCGGTTGAAAAAGTTGTGCTCAGAAGCTCGGTCGAGCCTTCAAAGAGAATAGCCTGGGAAACCTAAAGTCTGCAAAGTGGAAGAACAAAGGGGTTAAGCACAGATCATTGACCGTGCTACAAAAACAAAGCAAGAAAAGGAAGCCTAATTCGGCTACATAGGGTACTAAAAGGATCTACCTCGGTTTCAACAAGGTGCTTGTTATCTCGGCTCGGCAAGATGTTTTGCTTATCTCGGTTCTACCTATGGGTTTGTTACTCCGGTTGGGCATCAAGGGGCAGCTTTCTAAGTTCGGTTTAGAAACTGAGAAAGCTGGCTTAGCCCCCGAAGGCTTAGCTCGGTCGAAGGCCGAGATTTCTGGTTCGGTACGTTTTTATTTCGGCTAATGTGAATCAGTGTGGTTGAAATAGCTATTGAGTTCTAGGTTTCTTCTTATGCTTCAAGTTCTAGTTCGGTTCCAGTTTACTTAAATCCTTTTTAGCAAAAACAATTTCCTAGTTCGGTTGGACGTGTTTTTTTGATCAAATAAGTGTCTACTTGCTATTACTTGAAGATTCATGAGGTTCTACAGACAAATTTTTTCAGAAAGTACAAGAACTAGTAAAAAAAGAGACAACAATATGTTTTGCGCAAACACACGAAACAGATTGCTGTGGAGCAAACAAAAGCCAAAACAAAATAAAAACAAGGTTTATGATACTTACCAGGGAAAGCGGAAGAGCTGGAAATGGAACAACAACAGTGAAAAAGCGAAAGTTCAGGGGTTGCAGGAAGATTGAACAGTAGAAGCACGAGAGAGAGAGCACAAGAGGTGAAAAGTAAAGGTAGATCGAGAAAATGAAAGGAATGTTTTGTGTAAAGGGAAAGATGGCGGGAACTGTTCAAAAATTACGGAGTACGAGGGCGGCGTTACAGCTGTGAATAGCCAATAAGAGCCTGCCACGTGTCACTGGAAAGGGAAGCGTTTCAGTTGCTGCAATTGAAAAGACGTTTTGACCAGACGTGCGCAGCTCGGCTTAATTGTAGCTCGGCTAGAAAAGCAAGCGTTTTAGCTCGGTTGGAGTGGCCAATGGTTTTTTTTTAGCTCGGCTGGACAGGTTAAAATTATAGCTCGGCTTATAGACAGGTAATCCCTATCATGCTTTGCAGATGGAATTAAGGGGCAATTGAGAGGGTAATTTATATGAAAATTGGGCCGAGCAGAGTAAATTGGGCCGAGCTGGATAAATTGGGCCAAGTTGAAGTGATGGGCTAGTTTGGGCCGCACTGCGAAGGGTTGAGTAAAAAGGTCGTCTAAATTACTCCGGTCTGAAGAAGTAGCCTTGGTGTTAGACCGGTCACAACCGTGGTAATTAGTTCGGCCACATAAGGCTTATTTCTACTTCGGTTAAGGGATGTGTTGTGGGGAATTCGGTCTTCAGTAATTAAGTTCGGCTCCACTCTTATGGATAGCTTGTCTTAGCATGGGAAGCCGAGGTAAGGGAAAGGAAGGTAGGGGCCGAACTAACAGTTACTTCGGCCGTATTGGAGAGCCGGACTAAATATAGTTTGGTTGAAGATCACATGTGCCTTGCTTACTTCGGTCGTAAGGTAGTTCAGCTATGGTAAAACCATCTCACTTAGTTTAAGCAGTGAGGGGGGTGTTGAGAGAAGCATTATCTCTCAGGAGTATGAATCCTAGGAGGACTCTACATGGAGGAATAAGAGTCCTACTTTGATTGTGCCACACGAAACCTATAAAAGCTCACCTATATCACATTTGGAGAGGTAACACAACTTTGTTTTCTGAATACACAGAGCTTTTGTCTATTTGTCAAGCTTACTGACTTAGGCATCGGAGAGGTTTCCGGCACACACCCGCCGGCTAGCTCAAGTTTGTGTTTTCAGGTGATAAAGCGACGTCGTACGGAGGAGCGCAGA
The DNA here is from genome assembly GCA_030407325.1 of Camellia japonica. NCBI lineage: Eukaryota > Viridiplantae > Streptophyta > Magnoliopsida > Ericales > Theaceae > Camellia > Camellia japonica. The sequence continues at coordinate 11,724 of JAPPVO010005357.1, read as the reverse complement.
CTTGATCAACAGGATTATACGAGAAGGTGTATTTCTTTCCCGTACATATATAATCACACTTTATTGAAAAGTGACATAAAAAATGAATATTATCACACTCAATCAAATTAAGTGTGATTAAAATATCAATCTAATTTTTTTATCACACTTCCAATAAAAGTGAGATATTTTTTTTTGTCAAAGTGTGATCTTTAACTATTTTTGTAGTAGTGAAAAATGTCATTTGTTATAAAATTGGAAACTCTAAGGGATATGATATAATTTCTAGAATTGTAGGGACAAATCGTATTTTAAACAAATCTTAAAAAGTGTATTTATACCTTACCCTTTAAAGATTGATGATATGTTATGTCATATATTATAATCGAAGTATTAACTATTAATATATATATATATATATATATATATATATATATTATTTATTATTTATAACCAAACAATACATAAAGTATAATAAAAAATTGTTATATATAATTAAAATAATGTCATAACTAATATCACAATAAGTTATAATTAAAGACACAAAAAATTGTAACTAGGGATACATATGATACTCATGTAACACCTTTAATTAATTAACCCTTAGAGATCAACATTAAACCATTAATATAATGTAGTTTCTAGTTAATCACTTCAATTGTATGTAAACAAGACATATAACACTTCATCATTAATATCATCATCAAATCTCTATACTTCTATTCATGGTATACAATAGATTGTCACAATTACTCCCACATGCAACTAGAATATGAATTTATAGCATGTGGGCTAATAATTTAACATAAAATAATATCTCGTTGGTTGCAAGTTCCAAGGCTTATACCCAAATACACAAAAATTGTTTTCAAAACCCATATATGTCAAGCTCTTGGCTTGTCAAAATAAGACAACAAAAGAATAAGAGCCTTGTACTCTCAAAACACTTCTCACGCCTTTACTTCGGCGAGATCACCATATCTTTTTCTGCAACAAATCCACTAGGGGTGAGTATTAAGCCTAAAAGAAAATCTTAACAAAATATACACATTTTATACAATCTCAAGAGATGAATGCTTATATCATGCCGTACTCAAAGTACATTTCTTTCTGATTTGAAAATCTCATGTAGGATGCTCGTTCGAAAACATAAAAACATTTTAATGATTTCAATATATAATCAAGGGACGGTAAATGCGACTCAAGTAATCCCTAAGCTGTTATCTGCAAGTAGGCATATCAAACACTACCCAATCACCACTTTACTGGATCTTAACCGGAAGGAACTTGGTACTTATCGCGCGGGTTTCTAGACTTTCACCATGGACCTCAAGCCAACTTAATTCACAACTCTACACCTCCTATATGAATTTCCCAACGTATTTACCCACAAACAATTCAAAACGATAGTTTGTTACGCATAAAATAATTTCTTTTTTACAGAGAAATTCCAACTCGAAAAGCAAAGGTGAATGAAATGAAATGATAATGCAATGTACATATATCAATACATTGAAATCTATCAAATACCTCAACAATTCCCAATCTCAAAAACACAATCTCCAATTGTAAAGTGAAAATTCAGCTCACAAAGTGAAAATTCAGCTCACAAAAATCATCCTAGATGTCTAAGAAGTACAACAGTAAAAAATAACTGCAGTTTTTAGATTATGTAATGTGATATTTTACAGCATTATAAAATTACACATTTTGTATAATAAGCATTTGATAAACTTCCCCAAACACTTAAAAAAAATGTACAATATAATTTTGATATTCGTCATAACATTTAATTTGGTTTTACCTTGTTTTCTTAACAGAATAGTTACATAAGTTTTCAAGAGCTTCAATGACTCTTCTCATTTACATTGACACTTCTCAAACACTCCCCGACACGACCTATATGGTGAATCTCTTCATAGGAACAATTTCTGGCATTCTTTGTAATACAACACACGTCCCAACATTTCTAAAAGTAAGAAAATCAGTAAAGTATCAATAGGCAATTTCTAAAATAGAAAAGCTAAATAATAATAATAATAATTGAAATGCTTTAAGAAAGCAAGTACCTGGAGGATGCATTTATACTTGATATTTCGGAGCTTCATTTTTCACATTTTGGTATTTAGGTAAAAATATTCATATAATAAAATGAATTACTGTTACAAAAACTACTAATTAACTTACATATATTTTTCTTATATTATAATTTATATGCATATAAGATATATAAATATAGTAATATCTCTCAGTATCTTTATGCATGACAACTATTCATAAGATCCTATCCACTATATGCATGACAACTTGCAGTCAATTATCTAACTGGGGTACCCCCGTCATGTCTTTTTTCCCTAAAATTTGTTATGTTAACGGCAGGCATCATTTATGAATCAAGACTCAGATTCAGTTCACTTCACTTAAAAGTTCCCATGTTTGGCGCCTCCTGTTTATATTGGATATCAACACCCAATTCAGGTCCTTACTTTCTAGATGTTAAAATCACTACATAAGAATCTTTCTACAGCTAGACAATGAATCTATACAAAAGTCAATGTTGTGTTATAACTAATCAGGTACGGATGACAATGTTATAATTTTCAGTTCTACATATGGCTGACTGGCCATATCTTTCCCGATAACCGAGTTATCTTATCATGACATCATAATTTTCTTCTTTCTCTTAGGAAATGCATCTATGAAATTACCTTAGTTGGCAAATAACTCAAATATTGGTTTATCTTATGAAAGACAGCTAAACATGCTATTTTTCTATGGATGGTAGCATACTCAAAACAATGTCCATGAACAAACATTCCCTGGGAAAACAATTTCATCTGTTGGTTGGGAGCCATCTTCTAAGAAGCCTTGTGCATGTGCTCACTGAAGGAAGCTAAAAGAATGACAAGTGTTCTACTCAATGGAAGTAATAGCTCATGCACTACTAAAGTACATAGCATAGGAACTAGGTATTTCAGACTCAGGAGTCAAATATAAACACAATATGATTTTGAACCAATTTAAAGTTACAAGAAGCTTTTTGACCTGATTTCTCTTGCTTTGAAGTAGAGCCAAAATCACCAGATGAAAAGCTATGCTCCCGTGACCTGTGTGCAAATGAAGATGCCAAGCTGTTCTTAAGCATATCAGAACTTTCCATGGAAGTCATGGATGCAGGAAAACTTCTGCAAGAGATAATAGATCGCTCATTGTTCTCATTTTCTTGAACAGCCAACAGAGGAACGGGCTTAGAGATAGAATAGACCACCCTATGTTCCACATTGTCCGTATCAGTAGTAGTATAAGGTCTCAAAACTTCCACAAACAAGTTATCATGAATTATTGCCACTTTGGAAGGTATCTGTTTGAGGTAAAACCTCAAATCCCGCCTGAGGTGCCTGGAGAGAATTTTAACTTGTTTTCAAGACCAGTGAAATATAAAGCAAAATGAAGAACATGTATACACACATCCACACATGGTAACTCAGCTATGCACTGAATAATAATTATAGAAAGCATAAATATTGACCTTTACTGTATGACTCTTGTTTCTAAGAAATACATAATTGTGAGTGCAAATATGTCAACAAGGGCACAACTTAAGATTTAGCATCTTTGAGAATAATATTAACTTTGTAATTCAAATTTCTAATGGTTAGGATACTTCTTTCTTGAATTGCAAATCTGTGAAGTTATGAATATGATTCTTTCTGATGCAGGAAGACCGACCACTGATCCTGAAAGCCAAAGCTCGTGGGAGGAGGATGCACACCAATCCCTTTATCCCCACCCTAGGGTTCCAATCAATCAGGGCGAGACCCACTTCAGCCTGGGGTGATGTGATGCTCAGTAAAGTGCACCATTGATTTTCAATTGGCAAAAGTTGGTTCGAGCCATTGTGACAAAGCTAAAGTCATGCTAGATTCAATGGGAGATGAAAGCCATATTCAAGAGATGGTCGACTAGTGGCTCGAAGGCGCTTGTGTTACGGGGATCAGGATTTGTTGCAAGTACACAACTTACTGTGGAGTACAAAAATTCAAGGTGAAAATTCTACCAAGATAGTAGTTGTAAGCTACGAAGCACCGAAACTTCAAAATGGTTGTCGTGTCCGTGTCAAATATGTATGGGACATTGATACTCTGAGGACATGTGTGTCTACCGCATGGCATGTCAATTATTTTAATTTACTACTTTTTTGCAAGATACTTCACAGACATGTGTGCCTCTGTTTGGACATGCCTCAAGACACCTTTGTGAGTTTCTTTTTTATAATTTTAGAAAGATGAGTTGGGATCGAAGTAAAATATATGGGGGAAGGGAAATGAGAGAGAGAGAGAGAGGAAAGTGAAAAAAAAAAATACTCACATATACATTGATGCCTTTTATATGCACTAAAATTAAATTCATATACATAGCAAATAAAGATATATAAAAAATATTTTTTTCACCTTATCGGGTCCATGTTTCTTAGGTTATAAGTATTCACTTGAGTATTGTATTAATCTCGTTGAATAGTGGTTGTAAGTCATTACTCTGGTCTTTTATTAATCTCATTGAATAGTGGATTACCTTCATCAAAAAAAATGCCCATGGTTTTTCCCCTTTAGACGGTTTCCTCATAAAAATCGGTATGTTCAACTTGTGGATGTTATACTTGTGTTATTGTCATGTTCAACACTTGCACAAAAACAAAATTTGAATTGGGCAGAAAAGTTTAATTAATTGATAAAACCTACTTTCTTTTTCTTTCTTTCTTTTTTTTTTTTAAAAAAAAAAGAAGCAATAAAAGACAATTTTATTGATAAAAAGGTATTAAAATTCATCCGTTTGATATGGTTTCCTGATTTTTAAAGTTTGTGATTCTGTGCAGAATTTTTGGACTAAGAATTACACCATTCTTTATACATAAAGCACTATCCCAATCAACCAAATATTTCATAGCCATGCCCAACATATGAACCTACTTCACCGATTTGATCCATCAACTACACAGCAACTCACAAGAAGAAGAAAAAGATAGTGAAGGAATACAAATAATAAGGGATTTACCTTGCCAATGGCCACCACAAAACTCAACAATTTTCACCCAATGACCTAGACGTCTCACTCCCTCCCTTTACCACAAAAAAAGGACATGTCCTCTACAAGAAACAAAAGATCCAGAAAAGCCCTAAATATCACAAACAGCTTTCCAATCTTTGGATAAAAGAAAAAATGGAGCCCTTTAAAGTAAGTAGAAGAAGCTGCCCCAATACATCAACTTCCTCAAAATTGTCTGAAAAAACCTTTGCATTCCTTTCTAACCAAATTCCCTAGAAAATGGGAAAAAACGACACACCACCATAACACCTTTTGCTCTTTTCTTGCGGCCAAAACCTTGGAAATCAATTAAGAAGATATTAGCACATTCCCCCGGAGCCACCCAAAGAGTCGGACAAACAGAAAAGCCAGTGCCAAAGGTTCGATGCAACAGAACAATGCAAAAAGAGATGGTTCACCAATTCACCATTCCTCCCACACTAATTCACCAGTATTGATTGACAGTATCTTTGTTGAGCCATTTCAACACCCCCTCTAAGCTAGATTACGTATCCATTATGCTTTTCATTCTTTGCTATATAACTTTAGCAAACATTTTCTTAAACAAAAAAGTGATAAAACAAAACCACCCAATTGAGTTAAGTTGCTATAACTATCCAAATAACCAGGAAACCAAAAATACCAACCTTGCAATGTGTTAGCATATCAAGACATTTGCAATTGAATCCTCAATTAAAGAACAGAAGAACACGCGATATTACAACTTGCAGTTCACCACTAGGTCTAAGTAGTGTTACAAAGTGACAGAAAGAACAAAACAAACTTAAAATTCATCAGTGGATGGCATGTTAAACATCCTAATTAATTAAAATTCATAAACATAAAGGAACCAGAAAAAGAAAATTACCTATCGAGTACAACCCAAGTTGCATTACAAGCTGTAACCTCTTGTAAAACTACCTTCTTGCGGTTGGAGTTCCAGGAGTAATCATGACTTCAATGTCAACCTAAACAAGGAAATAATAATTGTAATGAAGATAAGGAACAAGATACAGTGTGCTCCTCTTAGATTAAATTAGTAACATAGCAACTAGCAGTTCTGTATACACTTATGTGAACATTGCACATCCCAGAAACACTGAGGTTCACTAATGTTTTCATTGACAATGTGAAAATAGTATATATACTACTGCAACTGTTTCTTTTATAACTGATACGATATTTAAAGTACTACTAGCGCATAGTAGTCTTATTGGGCTTATTGTATAGTAAGAGAGAAGCTAATCAACCAGGTAGTAGGTACATTTTTAAGCAAAGCTTTATATAGGATAAAAGTAGGATTTGTCATGCAATTTTCCTTAAGAGAAGAAATGGGAAGAACCAACCATTGCGATCAATGCATTATGGCCTTCTGATGAAACCTATATTCAATTAAAGTTAAATCAAGTCAACAGTGCATTTATTGGTACTACTTCAGACAAGCAAGCATAACTTCGGGAGCTAGAATGACCTTTCAGTTATTTTGTGGTATAGGTACAACTTTCTCCATAGTTCTTCACAATATTATAGAAGCTCATCAATTTTTTACGACACTTAGCTGACAGTTATATGTGTAGACTCACAACCTAAATTAATTAACCATCTTATGACAAGAAAGCAGTTGATAAAATATGTATCACCATAGTACCTCTAGGCCCTAATATTTATTGAAGTTTTATTGAATATCTTCATGCATTTTCCATTGTTCTCCTTATGTGATGTATGCAATGAATACTAGTTACATCTGATTTGGTGTTGGGTTATATTTCACACTATCATACAAACCATTTTTTTTTATAAAATTAAGGTTCTAAAAGATGCAACAATCACTGCGTAAAGATCTAAAAGTATAGGTATGCTCTAAGCTTTGTATTTATTTACAACAAGAATATCTCACACATGAAAGTCCACTGAATACAATTAGAATATAGCACATTCCTATCAACTCAGTAAAAGTCACAAACTTATGATTACTCTCGAATCACAGGTGCTTCAGATTGCAAAGATTCTTGTGAAGTATTTCATCTTATGATATATACACAGCAAGAAGATAAAAACATTATAGCCCCCCTGCAAATGCAAAATCAACATATATTTTTTATCAATAAATAATATTTGGTCTTTCAAAATAATCACCTCAATAGATTGTAATGCCTCTTAAATATATGGATTAGCTATTGCAAATATAAAGAACATTCATTACCCTTTCTTTTTTGCATTCTTCAGCACTTTGTTGGAGCATGTTCACATACATATCAGTCTTTTTTGAAACTTCGTCTTTCATTGCACTCATGTTTGTTCCCAAAAAAGAAACAGGGGATGCTTCCATTTGGTAACCCACTACACCAAAAATAACATAAAATAAGAAGATCAACTTTAGCCATTAAGATGAGCAAGAAAACAGGGTTTCCTATTCTTTTAACCGTTCTCATGGTTGTTTGTACCAACTGTTGGTGGTACATGCACCTGCGCCTTTCAATTTCAAACTATTGAGTCTCGTAAATGATCCAAACTACTACCTAAACTATAATGGGCATAGAAACAAGGTACAAGAACTAAAAGTTTAAACTCTAACAGGCAATTGGCCAAACACTTACTGGGGTGTGGGAGCCTATGCAGAACTCCAAGCAGCATGAGTGTATCACCTCCATGAAGAATGTCACCTCTATTTCGGATATTATCAACAGTGCGTTTAAGCTCTCTTTCATTGCGGTCCTTGGTGGCATCATAAGCAATAACAACACGAGCGGGCATTAGAGGAAGAGGATTATTCTCCATGGACGACGACATTTCTTGAAAATCCACAACTGGGTAGTCTTGAATTCAAAGATGGGTATTGTTGAAGCAGTGGGTGATTATGATTATGATTATGATTATGAATGAGAAAATGCAGAAACGCAAATGGGTTGTTTATTGTAGAAAAAAAAGAGGGCATTGCGGCACGAGAGTGGAGAAAGAGAGCTCATCCAATGGTAATTTTGTAAAAGAGTTTGTAAAATGCTGTCACACCCTCTCTAGAACCCATGTTCTCGCTCTAGAACACTGTATAGTGAGAATGATTCATGGGATATCTGTGATAATATGCTGAGGAATATACGCGGGAAAGCGAAGGCCGGCCTTGGTTGGAACACCGACAACCAGATGATTGCAAAGCGCATCAAGACAGAAAATGGTTCGTCAACTTCCTATGCTTCTCCGGAAACCTTTTTAGTTTGCATGATATATAATGGCTACACCAAAAATGTTTGACTCTGTACCTGTGCTGAAAATAAATAAATAATCCAAGGATCATGAGAAACATAAAACACAACTCTTTCTTGCATCTCTACAACACTACAACATCATCACCCTCCTGAATATTTTCAACAGATGTAAACTTGTTTCGGCTATTTTCTTTGCCTTTTTAAGAGTAAAATTATTTACACACACTAACACACTAATTCATGTCAGTACAACCAACACCTTCTCAATGCACACGTTATAAAAATATAAATTATTAGTACACATTTCTATATTTTAATATTATCTTCATTTTCAATTTTTTAAAATTTTTTTGAGAAAATTATAGATTAATTTGACAAAAATAAATACCAAAAAAATATTATTTTAATTTTAAATTTTTTTGCCCCCTAGAAAGATAAAACCATATTGAAATGAGAAGTCTTTATTTATTTTATTTATTTTTCATTTACCCACTCCTCCTTTATTACCGTTGTCGCTACTTTCAATCCTCTATCGCCACCACCACCGCCACTCCTAGCTTATCTCCCTCCATCTTAGACCTTTACAGTCAACCTTGAGTGATTCGCGGTGGAAGATTTGTAGGAGTGTATGGTTTATGGCAGAAAATGATTACTGGCGAAGAAGGAAAGAGACGATGGGAGGGGATGGCGAATGAGAGAGATGGCACTAGCGTTAGAAAATGGTCGTGTTGTTTTAGAATTAGAGTTTGGGTAGAAGAAGATGAGGGTATTATAGTATTTTTATTCTAGGACAAAACTGTATTAATGAAAATTTTCATTAAGTGTGTGAACTGAGGAGAATTGGTGTGTGGAAATAGAATTCCCTCTTTTTTAAAGATCGGTAAATTGCAAATACACTCCGCTTAAAATATAGATTGTCCTTACGGTTTGAAAAATTACAAATGCTTTCTTATCAGAATTTTTAATTTGACAGAATCAATTGAAAAAATAAAATTCCTATCTGCCCTCCTATATAATGAAAAAATTACTTGAATTATTAATTGAAATAAATTTCTGACATCATTAAATGTTGTTAATTGACTTAATAATTTATTAATAAAAAATGTCATTTGTTATAAAATTGGAAACTCTAAGGGATGTGATATAATTTCTAGAATTGTAGGGGCAAATCATATTTTAAACAAATCTCAAAAAGTGTATTTATACCTTACCCTTTAAAGATTGATGATATGTTATGTCATTTATTATAATCGGAGTATTAACTATTAAAATATATATATATATAATATATATTTATAACCATACTTTACATAAAGTATAATAAAAAATTATTATATTATAATTAAAATAATGTCATAACTAATATCACAATAAGTTATAATTAAAGACACAAAAAATTGTAACTAGGGATACATATGATACACATGTAACACCTTCAATTAATTAACCCTTAGAGATCAACATTAAACCATTAATATAATGTAGTTTCTAGTTAATCACTTCAATTGTATGTAAACAAAACATATAACACTTCATCATTAATATCATCATCAAATCTCTATACTTCTATTCATGGTATACAATAGATTGTCACAATTACTTCTACATGCAACTAGAATATGAATTTATAGCATGCGGGCTAAGAATTTAACATAAAATAATATCTCATGGGTTGCAAGTTCCAAGACTTATACCCAAATACACAAAAATTGTTATCAAAACCCATATATGTCAAGCTCTTGGCTTGTCAAAATAAGACAACAAAAGAATAAGAGCCTTGTACTCTCAAAACACTTCTCACGCCTTTACTTCAGTGAGATCACCACATCTTTTTCTGCAACAAATCCACTAGGGGTGAGTATTAAACCTAAAAGAAAATTTTAACAAAATATACACATTTTATACAATCTCAAGAGATGAATGCATATATCATGCCGTACTCAAAGTACATTTCTTTCTGATTTGAAAATCTCATGCAGGATGCTCGTTCAAAAACATAAAAACATTTCAATGATTTCAATATATAATTAAGGGACGGTAAATGCGACTCACCTAAGCTGTTATCTGCAAGTAGGCATATCAAACACTACCCAATCACCACTTTACTGGATCTTAACTGGAAGGAACTTGGTACTTATCGAGCGGGTTTCTAGACTTTCACCATGGACCTCAAGCCAACTTAATTCACAACTCTACACCTCCTATTTGAATTTCCCAACGTATTTACCCACAAACAATTCAAAACGATAGTTTGTTACGCATAAAATAATTTCTTTTTCACAGAGAAATTCCAACTCGAAAAGCAAATGTGAATGAAATGAAATGATAATGCAATGTACATATATCAATACATTGAAATCTATCAATTACCTCAACAATTCCCAATCTCAAAAACACAATCTCCAATTGTGAATCAAATTCCGCATCTTACCAATATATATGTATGCAATATATATTCCAAGAGATAATTAACAATGTATCATCACACGCACTATCTTCTCATTTAATAAAAACGAACCTATATAATGATCACCCTCAATTCACTCTTATCTTTTCAAGGCAAGTAAAACAATATGTTATATACAATTCCTCAAAGGTCAATTTCTCATTTTTCCACGGAATTACAACAATAAACGTAAGCATAATAATTTCTCTATCATTCTCCTACAATGATGTTCTATTAAACATGATTTCACAACACCTCTACCTTTCCCCAAATCCCCCAAATTCTAAAGTTTTCACAAAATTAAGTTTTCCCATTTTTGAAATATTTTTACGCAAATAAAGTTCCCAACTATCTCATAACTCAAATATTTTGAAAGATTGAAGAAATTTCATGAAAAAAAATCCTCTTTGAAACCCACAAAACTCAAATCCTAACTCAAAACTCATAAGGATTTACACCCTAAAAAACAATGGACTTGCAAAAATGTATATATAACCTAAAGAAATCCCTATCTCAAGCTCTAGAAGGAAGATGGAAGAAAAGCTCCAAAATCAACGGTGCCAAAACATAATCTCCACTGCACAAAACAAAACTCTCGACGTGTTCTCCAAAAATGTCTCAAGGACTAGGGTCAAGAAGTTAATGGATCTTCGTGGAAAGATGAATTTATGAGCATTGGTGGTTGTTTTCTAGAGAGATGTGAGAGAAAAGAGAGTAAAGTGAAATGTAGAGAGAGAGTGGAATGATTTAAGTGTGGAGTTGTGCGTTGAGTTTTGAAAAGAGAAAATTTACTTAGTTATGAATTTTGAAAATAGTTTTGGAATGATTTGTAATTTTTTTTATCTTTATTTTTTGATTGATTGATGTCTAGAATGCGAGAAAATGTGAGAGGAGAGAGAGAGAGAAAAAATAATTGATTGATTGAATAATAATAATAAAAAAGAGAAGAGAGGAGTTTTAAAAGTAATTTTGAGTTATATTTTAAAAATACATTTGGTTAACATATTTTATCCA
>JAPPVO010005356.1:0-18681 GCA_030407325.1 Camellia japonica | reverse complement strand
CTCTTTGGTTACACAATTTTGTTAAGTCTCGTCTATTGAGTCGTTAACATTGTTGTACTTTGGTTATCGAGTTGTAAACTTGCTAAGATTCTGTTACTTCTTAGTGAGTCGAGTGTTTTGATTTGTTGCGTCGGTTCATTACCTGACCTGGTAAATACATAGCACATTTCCATTCAATTCCTTTTTTTTTTGTGTGCAAAGTGATGCGATGCGATGCTAAGAATTTCAAATACAAACATCTTAAAGCTGTTTCATTCCATCATGTTTTTACAACAAATAAAAGTACAAGTTTTACAGAAATGAAAACTGCCTAACAATGTGCAAAGTGCTACAAACTACTAGTTAAAAAGTAAAATAAAGCAGGAAATAACATCAATATCCTCGGGAACGGGAAGGAGGAGGCCCTCTCATCCTCTTCTGTGGGATAACCTCTGCACCATCATCACCATCCGGATCAGAGCTGTCATCCTCAGGATCCCCCTCGGCCTCGCCTCCGCTCCCGGAACCAAGACCGGAGCCTCCCTCCCCAGGAGATGTCTCTGACACACGGTCTGCGACCTCCTCCTCCTCATCCTCGACAATGGGTGCCCTGCGTCTGCGTGACGACCCTGCTCCTCGAGCTCCTCGGTAAGGCCTGGATGGCCCAGCTCCTCAAGTCCCTGTACCTCGAGCATGCCCAGCACCTTGACCTCTCTGAGAAGGCCCTGGTGGCCTGGCCCGTGTCGGAGCATATACGGGAGGCATCTGAAGATGAAAAGTGCAAATACATCAGTTCAAACATAAAAAGCAGGTGCAAGTACAGTATGTGAGTGGGGTGTGCCAGATGTGTTCTACACAGCCTATCAGTGCAGCAGAATGCTCAAAACCAGCATGTTACAGAAATATGATAAATGCAAGGGAGATGAGGGTACCTGGAAGCCCATGATGGACATCTGTGCCTCTCTACGCAGGACCATCCCCTCAAGTGAGGCCACCACCCCGAGCATCTGGTCTATGTACTCCCGAGGTGGCTGCAGACACAAGCTCAACTCATCAATAAATAAGCAACTGCCAAAATGTCTGGGTGATAAATGAAAAATGGTGGAACATACCGGTGGTGAGTCAGGATCACTGACATATCTATGACCAGGCATCGGAGGCTCCATAGGGATCGGAATCGGAGAAGTAGTCCCATACTGCCAACTCGTCAACTCAGTCGGCATATCTGGCCATCCAGGATGATCGAGAGTCGGAGGATTGGAGGAATCGAACTGCCTCTACCTCTAGATGCACCAGCCCTGCTAGAAGAGGGGATGTCCGCAGCACGGGCACGACTCGAAGGTGGTGCGCCAGTGGGCCTCAGTGGTGGAGCCCGTACTCCCGTCAGGGGGACATCAGATATATGCGGCGATAGGTGGCGTAGTTCCCTTCAATGAGATGCAGTAAAGCATCAGTGCCCTGCATGTCCCTAGTGACCTCCTCAGTAGATAGCCTGTCGGCGTCCGCATAGTGGGTGGAGGCACAGCAGGAGGGTCCTGAGACTCATACCCCCACACCTGACGCTGAAAGCGTTCCCCCAGAAACCAAGCCCTACCGACTGGTCCCTCGAGCAGGAACCTATACTGGGAACTAGTCGACCCTCCGGGGTACTGATTCTCGAGATCGTCGCCAAAGACTGCCCAGGGTTGCCAGGTGATCTGCGGATAACCAGTGTACAAATCAATCAGAAATCAAGAAATACGAAGCAGATCAAAGATGAAAATGAAAGGAACTGAGAGTTCTGAAATACCTCTGTCGCGCGCACGGTGTCGAAGTACTGTCGCAGAGAGAAGAGAGTCTCTCGAGGCCTCGATAGGTGCTCGCCCTCAAACATCAATGAAAACGGAGTCATAGGAGGTCCTGCCACCTCCATCTCCGGGGCTAATGTGGGGAAATATGCATATACCCATAGCTGAGAAAAGCAGTGCGGAATGTGAATACAAAGTGCTAAAGGCAAAATACAGAACGCAAAGTGCGCCGTGTGTGCAGTGAATAAGTAATGAGGAGCAAAATGTAAATCAAGAGGACAGAATGTACCTCCCAGGCTCTCCAGTAGCCGCCAAGTAAGTCCCCCCGCCCACGAGAGACTGCACTCATATAACAATAAAGGGTAGCTGTAACATGCCCGGGGGGGACCCGCGCGCGTTAAACAGTTCGGACTCCCGAGATCTCTTTGATCTCAAGTTTCACGAGTGCAATGTGAAACGTAGATGAGAGTCCAGATTTGGCAACTTTTATTGAAAATCCATTTTATTGCAATTTTGTCAAAAATGGACTGCGTCATCAGAACTCAGAGTCGCCACCTAATATTTTGGAAAATTAGGAAACCCATGACTCGGTGCCAAAGGCCACTGTTCGTCGTAACCAAGGATGCTTGGCTCGGAACCTTAGGTATGAGAGGGGAAGGTCAATAATGAGCACCCCCGCTCACCCGATCGAAAGATCGGCCTCTACTAAACCATGATATGACTTTTATTTTCTTTATATGTTCATGTTCTGATTATTTTAGTAAATCCTAAAATTTACTATGTGAAGCATACAAGTATAGACTAGTTTGCTCAAATTGGAACAATTCAACTTCATGTTTGTTTTTCGAAAAGGGTTTTGAATTTGCCACCTCAAGTGGGCTTAGAATTTGTGAATTTGCCACATTTATTGAATTATTCCAATTCTAACACCAAGCCTTCATCCACAGGCATTCAGACAGTTTATCACTTAAACAAATAGCCACATGGTAGGATGCTAAACATAATAAGAAAATCACACACAAATGGGATGCTAAAGCATAAAAACTCACAGATTGACCGACGTCCCTCGAACAACTACAAAACAAAGGTTAGTAAAATATGCATGATCTTATATACAGAATCCTATTCACTCATGAGATGCACTAAAGATTTGGCTTCTAGAATATGGCATGTGAATCATCTCAAAACACAGAATCATGGGATAATCAATTGAAGCATAAAGATGCAAATTTAGCCAAATCTTATGCATGGATCATGGATGTAAAGCAGGGATATGCATGGCATGTCAGATATATACATACACACAGTTAGGGAAAGCGATAAAAGAATGGGATAGAAAGAAGCGGGGTGGGGGAGTTATTACAACACTTTGAATTATTACAGATCCGAGAGAGGAGGAGGGAGAAATAATAAAATAAAACCTCACAAATCACTCAAAATAAAAATAACATAAACACTTCACCACTGGCACATTCCACTCCTTTTCGCATGTCCCGGGTTCCGCGACACCACATGATTCACATTTTCCAGATTCAAGCGGCAAACCAAGGAACGGATTTGAAATCTCCTCTTCAAAACCTCGGAGTTATACCTGTCGATGAGAGAGGGAGAGAGAGAGAGAGAGAGAGAGAGAGAGAGAGAAAATCCCGTGGGTTATGCATGTATGTGCATGTGTGAGTGTCTGAGTGTGCCTCCTCCCGTGTGTGTTGCTCCTCCCCTCTTTTCAGTCGGGTATGTGCTGTGTCATCAGAGTGTGTGCATGCCGTGTGTGTGTGCTACCCGTGTATGTTGGGTTTGGGTGATGAGTTGGCCTCCTGCCGTGGCTGTGTGCGAGTGAAGGTGGGTGTGAGGGAGTTTAGAGAGAGAAGAGTGGCTTCCGTGGGTCGTGAGTCAGCTGCCCAGAGAGAGCAGTCCCGAGAGGGAGAGGAGAGGGAGAGAGTGAGGGTGTGTGGGTTTGCTCGGTTAGAGAGAGAGAGGTACCGTGTGAGGAAGAGGTTGGTCTGTGCATGGTCTGTGATGGTGTGTGGCCGTGGGTGTGTGAGCATGGGTGTGCCGTGGTGTGGCTGCCGTGAGGGTGTGTGAGCATGGGTGTGCCGTGGGTGTGTGCATGGGTGTGTGAGTGTATGGTTTCTAGAGAGAGAGAGAGCTAGGTGTGTGAGTGTGTGACTGTGTGTCTCCTAGAGAGAGAGTGCCGTGAGTCAGTATGTGTGTGTTGGGTCTATGTTCTGTGTGTGGTGATGGTGCATGGGTGATGAGTGTATGTCTGTGGCTGGGTTGGTGGTGTGCAGTGTGTGTGTTAATGGTGGCTTGGTGAGGTGTGGTGCTGGGTTTGTCTCTCTTGCCGAGAGGGAGGGAGCCCGAGAGAAAGAATAATGGAGCAAGCTTCAGAGCTCCCCCCCTAACCCGTGTGTGTATCTGTCTGATATAGCAGAGAGAGAAAGAGGGATTGTAGTGCGTGTGTCCAGGTGAGAAAGAGAGGGGTGCATCTGTTGTCCCCCCGGGTCTCCTCCCCCTCTCTATCTAAAACATTTCTCCTCTTGTTTTCTTTTTTTTATTCCTCCCCCCAACTTGCTGGCCGAGAGAGAGCCCCTTTTAGTGCGTGGGTGTCTTCCCCTTTTTTCTTTTTGATCAGTGCCCCCTCCTTTTGATGTGTATCCCTTGTGTCTATATCATTTGTGGAGCCAGAGATCAGAGAACCACACCTGCTGAAAATATTCCCCACTACTCACCCCTCTTTTTTCTTCTTTTTCACCTACTCCCTGTTTTCCACCGAACCCACTTGTTTTTCTTTTTTTCTCTTTTTTTGGTTTATTCCTCCACCAAAAACCCACCAACTCCTCTTCTTCTTTTTTTTATTATTTTCTATTTTTTTGTGTTTTATTATTTTTTTATTTTTTTTTAAAAAAAATTGTCAATTATAAAACACACTTAAAAAATATGCACACACCTAATTTAATACACACACATTATAAAACACTACAAAAATACTAATGATGGCCAAAATGGGTGAGGTTTGGAATTAAATGTTCAATTTGATTTTTCTGGTGAGGGTGGTCAAAATAAAATGCCTAAGTCTTAGGGCCGGTCAAAATGGGGTGTCTACAGTAGCCAGGGCAGCGCCGCCCCAATCATACTGATTGACCTGTGATAGGTCTACTAGAGCACTCAAGAGATACAGCCCGACCATGTTCCCTCTATCAGCAAACAGAGTGGTGCCAAAGAGGAACATGAGGAAACCACGGGTATACTGCTCGACCTCCTCGGGAGACTCAGGCTCCATCTGTGGCCGTCGGAAATGAGAAGAGAACCAAGTATACCGGACTCTCCCGGAAGCTCTGTCTACAGGTGGGCGAGCCCCCAATAGATGAATCCAAGCAGCCTCCCACTCACTCATATCCTCGTCGTAGGGAATGGGTCCACCGCCTACGTCTAGGCCGGTGAGTACAGCGAAGTCCAGTGGGGTCATAGTCATATCCCCGGTGGCAGAGAAATGGAAAGAATTGGTGGTGTCCCACCATCTCTCCGCCAGAGCAGCAAACAATGTCCTACTGATAAGACAGTGAGATAACCCCCTGCAGAATGGTCCGAATCCTGCAAAGTCAACCAAGTCTCGGACAGCTTCCGGAAGCTCAGCATACCACTCCCTCGCGGCAGTGGAGCCATATCCTCGTACTGAGCGAGAGCCAGCCTGCATTTAGAATGAATGCATGTATCAGCAAATGAAGTGAATGAGCTGTGTGCAAATGAAGTGAATGAGTTGTGTGCAAATGAAGTGAATGAGCTGTGCGCAAATGAAATCAGTGGGCTGTGTGTTCACGTCAAATCTGGGCTGTGTGTTCAGTAAATCAGAGTTTGGGACTGTGTGTTCTACTCTTAATCAGTGGGCTGTGTGTTCACGTCAAATCTGGGCTGTGTGTTCAGTAAATCAGAGTTTGGGACTGTGTGTTCTACTCTTAATCAGTGGGCTGTGTGTTCACATCAAATCTGGGCTGTGTGTTCAGTAAATCAGAGTTTGGGACTGTGTGTTCTACTCTTAATCAGTGGGCTGTGTGTTCACGTCAAATCTGGGCTGTGTGTTCAGTAAATCAGAGTTTGGGACTGCGTGTTCTACTCTTAATCAGTGGGCTGTGTGTTCACATCAAATCTGGGCTGTGTGTTCAGTAAATCAGAGTTTGGGACTGTGTGTTCTACTCTTAATCAGTGGGCTGTGTGTTCACGTCAAATCTGGGCTGTGTGTTCAGTAAATCAGAGTTTGGGACTGTGTGTTCTACTCTTAATCAGTGGGCTGCGTGTTCAGTAAATCTATGTTTTGGACTGTGCGTTCAAGCGTAATCAGTGTGGGCTGCGTGTTCACTAAATTTGGGCTGTGTGTTCAATCCTAATCAGTGGGCTGCGTGTTCACTTTAATCTAAATCTGGGCTGCGTGTTCAGTAAATCAGAGTTTTGGGCTGTGTGTTCAATCCTAATCAGTGGGCTGCGTGTTCACTTTAATTTATATCTGGGCTGCGTGTTCAGTAAATCAGAGTTTTGGGCTGTGTGTTCAATCCTAATCAGTGGGCTGCGTGTTCACTTTAATTTATATCTGGGCTGCGTGTTCAGTAAATCAGAGTTTTGGGCTGCGTGTTCAATCCTAATCAGTGGGCTGCGTGTTCACTTTAATTTATATCTGGGCTGCGTGTTCAGTAAATCAGAGTTTTGGGCTGTGTGTTCAATCCTAATCAGTGGGCTGCGTGTTCACTTTAATTTATATCTGGGCTGCGTGTTCAGTAAATCTATGTTTTGGACTGTGTGTTCAAGCGTAATCAGTATGGGCTGTGTGTTCATCGTCAACTTGGACTGTGTTTTCAGTAAATCAGAGTTTGGGACTGTGTGTTCTACTCGTAGTCAATGTGAGCCGTGTGTTCAACAATTCAAGTGTTTTAACTACGTATTCAGAATGCAGACAAAGTACTATGTCATAAGCTACAACTGTGTGTTCAAGCATGGCAAAGCTACAAAGTGCACGGAAAATGCAGAGAATAAAGTAAAATACCTCTCGTGCCTCGTGAGAGAGGTGCTGCTCTGGCTCTCGCAAAAGAAGATCCCCGGGTACCCGATCGTTGAACTCGGTGAAATGACGAAAAACCGCCCACGGAAGCCTATGTGCCGGCGGAGCGTATCGATCGGGGATAAAAGGCCGGACCCTCGGGGGCAATGCCATAATGTCAAAATCATCTCCGGCACCCGGGAGACCTCCACCATAAGGGAAATTGCCTGCCATTTCGAGAAATCTACAAAAATGAGCAAAAATGAGCCAAAATTGGAAAAAGTCAACAAAAGTCAACTCCCGGGAAATAAAAAGTCAACAAAAGTCAACTCCCGAGAAAATATTCCAAATATTGAGACAAACTTACCTCAGGTGGTGAAAATGAGAAGAGAAGCTCCGAAATCAAATTTTAGTCGGCTCAAAGTGCTTAAATCTGAAGGATTTCACGAAAACAACTTGCGTGGAAGGCCGAGGGGCGCGTATAAAATGCAGATCTGAAAGAGAGAATGGCTTGGGAAGCAAGAGGAGAGAATTTCACACTTGGGGGAGTGATTTCGGATTGAATGGAGGTGTGTATATATAGAAATCTTCAAAATGACCAAAATGCCCCTGCTTTTGGCAGGTGGCCGGCCGGCCACCTTTTCTGGCTGGCCGGCCATTTGCTTTTCCTCCCCTGGCCGATGGCCTCTCCTAGGGCAATGGCCTGGCCGACCATGGTCCCCACCCCCTCCCCTACCTCTCTGCAAATTTTGAGGAAGATCGGAGTTCCCGGGACCTGAAAAAGTTCGAGAAAAGTGCACTTTCTGGCGCCGAATTGCTCCGCCGGGACTTTAGCTGCAATTTCTGACATGTGTCTCATCATTATTCATCAAAATCAAGGTGTATCCTTTTTAATCATGTTGTAACCTCTCCGGGAGGTGAAACCGAGGCCGCGATTGAGTTGCCTTCGCCGAAATGCGCGTTTCCCAGCTCGTTGTTGCGCAACAAACGGGCATCCTGATTTGTGCTCATTTTGCATTATTTGGCTCATAATTTGCATTCTCATGAATGTTTTGCATTGTCATGTGTGATTTCTTGGTGTACAATACTTCTATGCTTGAGCATGCGTTGTCACGCATTATCTTTTCTCGCATTGCGATGCGTTCACCCGCCGGCACTGCGTGTGTCAAACTTTTGAAATTACAGGAATCACATTGAATATATGTTGTTATCATATTGTTCTTGTTGAATTTCTCTATTTTGCAGGCACGATATTTTATGTACGGTTCATTTGAGGCTGGTGCGACCAGACGAATCGCGCAGGTATCGTATCTTCTCCGTGTGAGACGCGACGAGAATTGAATAATTCTCCGCATTCCTAACTGCATGAAATGTAGTCGTTGCTTTGCATTCTTGCTTAAAATGTTGCATCTATTTGTCAATACTTGCTTCATTACAGCTTGCTGCACTTGCATGATCACCCGGCTCTGTGCATTCGCTTTGCATTTTGCCCCTTGCCTGCGGGCACGCCTGCGGACACACATCCCTGTTTATCTTGTATGATTGTCTAAGTCTTTGGCCTTGTCAAAAATGGGTCGTCTCTGGGCTTTGACATTCACTCTTGTCACTTCCTGACTTCCGAGTTCTGTCAAAGAGGGGCAACTGTAGACACCCCATTTTTGACCGACCTTAAGACTCAGACGTCACCGATTGAGCGCTTGGTGATGTTGCATACTGTGCTCATTCAGAAGTCTCAGAGTCGCGGCCGTGCGCCCTGCCTCCGGACTTCCGAATCCTCTTCTGTGCCTTGCCTCGGTTTGCGAACCAGACTCGGTTTGTCTCTGTTTTCTTCCTGAGGGGAGGGAGAGGTCTAGTAGATCATCTCTCGGTGGCCGTGGGCTACTTTTCGTGGCCGTAGGCCATTTTGCCCATTTCGGAGCCCGGTTCCCGGTTTTCGGGACCGTCAGGCCGTGTGCCTCGGTTCGGGACCGCCCAACCATCTCCGATTTCTCCGGTTTTCGGCAAGTGCCTCTGTTTTATCATTCCGAGGGACACTGGAGCCTTTGATGCCCACTTCGTGGCCGAACGCCACTTTCGGTGCTCACAGCCGGTTTTCGGGCCCCGAACCTCGCGGTTTGGCCCCCGAGCATTCATTTTGCATTAGTTTTTGTTCAATTTTGGCAGGTACCTCTGTTTTAGCACCAGGAAGATCACTGGAGGGTGGGAGGCCAGCAATTATCTCAGATAACCAGTTTCACTCCTCCGGCGCCCGTTTTTCTCACTTCTGGGCTAATGTTGAATACCCTAGGCCCATTTTCTTCCAACCACAACCACATATTTGTGATGAGGGCACATGGGAGGACACCAAAAAGTGGTGGTTGGCCAGTAATTGTTTTTTTCATTTTTGAGCCTCTCCTTCAAGTGCAATGTTGTGACTCCTGTTTCACAGTTGCCAAATTCCAACCTTGGAACCTTGTTCTACACACCTGGGAGGACACCAAGGTATGGTGGTCGGCCAGCAATTTTTGACTTCATTTTTGGCCATGGCCGGCCGGCCAGGGTGAGTGGCTGGCCGACCAGTTGGGGTGGCCGGCCGGCCACCTTCAAGAAAGGTACCTGGCCGGCCTGCTTTCTCCTTTTGCACCCTTTACAGCTGTCCAGCTGCTTTTCAAAATATCCCTGTCCTCCGGGGGATATTTTGGGAGGGAAAGCTTGGATGCATTTCCCTCCCCTTTTACACCCTTTTTGATCCATTTAAGGGGCTGAGCTCCTCCTTTGTTAGGGTTACAAAAATTCTCCTCAAGAACTTCTCTCCCTTTGCCTCCATTTTCACCTCCAAAAACCCTAAAAAGCTTCAAGTTCCTAGCTCTTTTCTTCATCAACCCTAAGCCTCACCATCACCACCTCCATTTCAGCAGCAAAGGAGTGTTTTCCAGAGGCTAAGAAGCAACAAATTGAAGCTAAGAAGCAACCAAAGTTAGATCTTCAAGGGTAAGTCTCTAATCCCTTTTTCTTGCACAATTTTGCTTCAATTCTTTACCCTACTTGCTCACTGTTTTGGGCTCTGACCCCTACTGATTTTGTGCTTATTTTGAGCCCCTCTACAACATTGTAGAAGGGCTCAACCTTGTTTGGTACCTCTATCATGCTCTTCCTTCAATACCTCTCTTTATGCCAATATTTTGCATGCTTTGTTTGGATTATGAGTGATCTGTTTTCGAGCCTGACATAAACTGTGAGTGGGCCTATTTTGAGCCCCTCTTCAACATTGAAGAAGGGCTCAACCCTGTTTGGCCTCTCTATCATGCACTTGCTTTGTAATTCTTCCAATTTACCGTAAAATTGCATGATTTCTTTAGCCTATTTGGAATCTGATTTTGAGCATGTCATTAACTGAGATTGAGCTTATTTTGTGTCCCTGTACATTATTGTAGAAAGGATCAACTTGGTTTGGGGTCTCCATGTTACACTTGCCTTTGTATCTCTCCTTGACCCCACTTTGCATGCCTTTTTAAGCTTATCTAGCTTCTGATTTGAGCCTTCATCAGGCTAGGAAAGAGCCTTGTTTTTGCCTTCTCATGATGTTTTGTTAAGGGTCTTAGGCCATTTGGTGCATGCTTTTGGTACTTCATGTAATACCATCTTTGATTCCGTAAAATTGCATGCTTTGTTAGGCTTGCTTAGCTTCTGTTTTGAGCCTTCATCAGGCTAGGAAAGTGTCTTAAAATGACCCATTCGTCATGTTTTGTCAAGGGTCCAAGGTTGTTTGATGCATGCTTTTGGTACCTCATGTTATAGCCTTTGTTGGCTCATATTTTGCATGCTATGTTAAGCATATCTACATACTGAATTGGAGGATGTTATCTCTTGTAAATGTGCATATTTTTGGTCCCTCTTTAATGTTGTAGAACTGTTTTTTTTGGTTTGAGCATTGTATATACTACTTGCTTTGTAATTCCCCTCTTTTTCCCCATTTTTGCATGCTAATTTTGCCATACTTGTGGTTGTTGTTTAGCCTTGCTTTGTACTGAAACAATGTTATTTTAGGGGCTGCCTTGCTACTGTTTTACATGTCATGTGTCAATTATGCATGTTTAGTAGGGCTGTAGGCCATTTCGGGTGCATTACATCGCATTTCGGGCATCGGGTGTAATTTTGTCATAATTCGGGGGCTATTTGTGCATCATTTTAGCTGCTGAAATTGGCATTTTCCATATGCCATATGTCACATCTCATTCGCATGTCATTTCTGTGCCTTAGGGCCATGCCTCGGTTTGCGTGCCCGTGTGCACGCATTTTGAGGCACCCTTTTTTTCATCTTATGGCCTCCCGTGTGAGTGTGGCTGAGGCCCTCTCATGTTGGTATAAGCCCACTTTGCATCGTGTATGTCATTTCATGCTTTAATGCATCGCCTCGGTTTGCGCGCCCGTGGGCACGCATTTCGAGGCAGCTCATTTTCATCTTACGGCCTCTTGTGTGAGTGCGGCTGAGGCCCTCTCATGTTAGTATAAGCCCATATCGCATTCCGTATGCCATTTTAGATCTGTTGCATTCCATATGCCATTTTCTCGGTTTGCGTGCCCGTGGGCACGCATTTCGAGACATCTCATTTTAGTCTCATTATTGTCATATTTCATGTCATTTCATGCCTTGGGATCATCGCCTCGGTTTGCGTGCCCGCGCGCACGCATTTCGAGGCATCTCATTTTCATAGCATTGAGCATGTTAGGATTGTATCTTAGTTGCATTTCATGCATATCATGTATATTGCATCGTGTTCGGGATAGGAGTTAGCCCAGGCACGGGAAACGAGGCACGTTTCGTACTCTGAGTGACGAAATGGGTCTCAATTCCAGGTCACCGACACTCCGGATTACCCATGATGGAGTTAGGTTTTGTTGTAGCATTCATATGCATTCATCCTATATTGAGTTGTGCAAATCGGCTCCTCGGCCATCATGCATCACTATGCGTGATTGGTGGCACGAGGATCGAGGCATGCATATATTTGTGAAATACATTGCTATGCCCTTTTCCTGCTCTCTGTTGCAGCAAAATCAAGGATCAGCAGTCTTTCGAGACCTGGCACGCATTTCGAGAAATATCGCAAACAGAGGCTAATTGGGGCATCCTAGTGGATTTCTGCGCCAAGGCAGCCCGGCATACATCATCCATCAGAAGCAAGGCAGTCCCTGGCTTGCATGCCAGTTTTACTTTTTTTCATAATTAATTTGTCCATTAATTAGTTAATCTGTATTATTCTTTCATTTCGGACTGTATTATTATTTATTTGGACCCTCTGTGCGAGGGCATAATTGTAATAAGTGTGGGTGAGTGTGATGTATGTCTTCCAACCCCCATTTCTTTCTCCCTTTTATTTATCCGCTTACAATGGTTAGATATAGGGCATATTTCATTTAGCATACAGTATGACAGCATGTCTGCATTTATTCATCTGTTTTGCATGCACCGGGCTCGGCGCATCATACAAACTGCATTTGTATTTCAATTCCAAATTGAATACATGTTAGCTGTAGCATTTCATATGCCATGTTTAGAATAGCCGAGCCTGCTATAGTTTGCATTATTGCATGCGTTGCATTAGGCATTCCTGTATATTTAGGATCATGCATGATTTCTAATAAAGTTTCTGTTTTTGGCTTGGAGTACTAGGTGAGTTTTATGCTTTAGCATCCTTGCATGCGTGTGAGTGTTGCCATGATAGCATGCTTACCATGAGGCTAATTGCTTATGTGATATAACTGCCTTGAATACCTGTGGGTGGAGGTTGAGTTGCTTAGATTGGGACAAATCATTGACTGTTCGTTTTAAGCCCACTAGATAGTGGCAAAATCATGTTTTCTAAGCCCACCTGAGGGTGGCAAATCCGCGTCTTAGCCTACCTGCGGGTAGCACCATCAAACCATTTTCAAACAAACAAATATGAAATTTTTGTTCCAATTCAGGCGACCCAGTCTATACTTATTTGCTGCGAGCATCACATAGTAACCTAGGCTAATAACCGAATAAGAACATACAATGTTTTCAAAATCAGATATCATGGTTAGTAGAGGCCGGTCTTTGACCGGGCGAGCGGGGGTGCTCACGAAGTGACCTTCCCCAATCGTACCCAAGTTCCCGAGCCGAGGCAACTTTGGTGATGACGGACACGTGGCCTTTGGCACCGAGTCAGGGTTTCCTAAATTTCCCATTTTAAAAAATATTTAGGTGGCGACTCTGTATCTGGGAAGCAGTCCATGTTTGGCACTTCTTTCAAAAAATCTGTTTTCAAAACGATTTGCCGGATTTGGACTCTTTGGTTCAAGATTAAGAACCGTGACATTTGAGTCCTTGAACTGTAGTGACCCAATATGAACAGAACGGGACTTAACCCTCCCGGGGCGTTCGGGGACGTCTACAGTGGGTGTATTTTTCCCATCATATCCATGGCCCACCCTCTGAATGGCCAAGGTTTCACTACTGCATGTAGGTCGGTTATGGGCACATGCCTTATTGTACCATGCTTTTGACATGCCTGGCAACCCTTTGCATATTCTATGCAGTCTTTAAGGATAGTTGGCCAATAATAGGAATGTCTTCGAAGCAACCACCTCATCTTTACACCAGGCTGATGAGCACCATAGATGCCTTCATGAACCTCAGCCATAGCTGTTAATGCTTCTTTTGGGCCTAAACATTCCAACAGTAAGCCATCTCCTCCCCTTTTGTAGAGAGCGTTGCCATATATCATATATTGCATAGACTGCAATTTGATTTTCCTGCTGGCCTTCGAAGATGGACCAGCCAAGTACTGCATTATTGGATGCCTCCAATCTTGTTCTTGTAAGTCATTATGATTAACTTCCAAGACCATATTCCTTTTATTCAAAGGTTGTATTAATCTTTGATATGTTGTCTGACTGATGTCCCTTTGGGTATTATCCCTTCTCTTGAAGTTCGAAACTTTCTGAGCCACATCATTAGCTCTATTATTCAAGAATCTTGGAACATGGGTTACATTTGCTATTTGAAATTGAGAAAGCAGATGTAATGCAACAACATAATATGGTAGGATGCTTATGCTTTGACACTTGAAAATCCCTTTTACTTGGTTAACCACCAATTGAGAGTCCCCAAATATGTCAACTGCATGTACTTGTAACCCAATGAGGATTTCTAGCCCTACTATTAAGGCTTCATACTCAGCCTGATTATTGGAACAAGTGGCTTCATCCACTCTGAAACCATGTGTGGTTTCTACCCCTTGTGGAGACTTAATCACAATACCAATTCCAGTTAAACCATTGGCTTTCGATCCATCGAACCACATCTGCCATGGCTCAACACTGCCATACCAAGCTCCATTATCTCTTGGCTCTCTGTTTGAGATGGATGGTCTGCCAGAAAATTGGCTAAGACTTGCCCTTTTACTGCCCTTTGAGGGACATATTCTAGATGAAATTCTGATAAGGCTAGTATCCACTTGCCAATTCTTCCCCTCAACATAGGTCTGGATAACATGTACTTAACCAAATCTGTGGTTGCAATTACCAAGACAGTTGTAGGTAAAAGATAATATCTTAATTTCATTGCAGCAAAATACAAAGCAAGACACAGCTTTTCAACAGCTGAATATTTACATTCACAAGAATTTAAAAACCTACTAAGGTAATAAATAGCTTGCTCCTTGCCTTCTTCATTGTCTTGGGCCAAAAAAGCTCCCAATGAATCTTCTGCTGCAGCTATATACAACTTCAAGGGCTTGTTTCCCTTTGGTGGCATCAGCACTGGAGGGTTGGCCAAGTAGGCTTTAATACCTTCGAAAGCACTTTGATGCTCTGCTGTCCACACAAATTCTTCTTCATCTCTCAGCCTTAACAAGGAAGAAAATACTTTAGTTTTCCCTGCAGTGTTAGAAATAAACCTTCGAAGAAAGTTAACCTGCCCCAGGAACCTTTGTAATTCTTTCTTACTTGATGGAGGCCTAGCTTCAATGATGGCTTTAGCTTTATTCTGATCAATCTGTATTCCTTTCTTATGCACCACATAACCCAAGAAGTTTCCAGATGACACACCAAAAGCACACTTAAGAGGATTAAGCTTCAACTTGAACTTCCTCATTCTTTCGAAAGCTGCTTCTAAATGAAACAAATGCTCCTCCATGGAATGGGATTTCACTACAATGTCATCAATATAGCATTCTAGGTACCCTCCAATGAGATCATGAAAGATAGTGTTCATAGCCCTCTGATATGTAGCCCCAGCATTCTTCAGACCAAATGGCATTTTAACCCATTCGAAGGTGCCAATATTCCCAGGACATCTGAATGCTGTCTTGTGGATATCTTCCTCTGCAATGCATATTTGGTTATAACCAGAGTGGCCATCCATCATCGATAAAACTTGATGTCCTGCTGAACTGTCTACCAGCAGATCCACTATAGGCATAGGGTACTCATCTTTAGGAGTTGCTAGGTTTAAGTTTCTGAAATCGATGCATACCCTCATTTTGCCATTCTTCTTAACTACAGGCACAATATTAGATAGCCATTCAACATACCTGGCTGTCCTAATAAAGTCTGCCTTGAGTAGTCTAAGAATTTCTTCCTTGACCTTCTGAATTACTTCTGGACTCATCCTTCTTGGTTTCTGCTTGTATGGCTTGAAATTGGGCTTCATAGGGAGCCTATGTTCCACCAAAGATCTATCCAATCCTGGTAGTTCATTATAAGACCATGCAAAGCAATCTTTGTATTTCTTTAAAACAACCAATAACTGGTCTCTGTCCAGAACATTCAAGCAAGTACTTATATAAGTGGGCTGCTGCACAGAACCCTCCCCTAAATTCACCTCTTCCAAGGGGTCTTGCGTCTGAGGACTTATCGAAGCTTCTTCTCTGGTTTCTTCAACCTTCGAAGCAAGCTGTTCGCCTTGTTTTGCTCCTAGGTTCTTTAATTCGACATCTCTGCCCTCCTCCTCATAGACAAAATCTGTCCATAAGCGTCTTCTTCCTGTATCTCCTGGACTTTTGTTTCAATGTCCAATGCACAGTATTTATCAAGGGTCAAACTTCTGACCTGTTGCTGTTCTTGTTTACAACCAATTATCATGGCCTCTCTCTCTTGCCTCTGTACTTTCTGGACTATTGCTTTTACGTCCAATGATGAGAATTTAATCAAAGCCAAGGACTTGGCTTCTCGCTCTTCACTTTTTTGCCTATAACCAGGCATCATTGTCATCTTTCACGACAACCTCTTCATCAGCACTTTCTTGGACTAAGTGCTTCAGGTGTGTCACTTCCTCATCAGCCGTCACTTCGGCTGAGCCATCAGCTTTCCTCAGTATACTGAGTGGTGGTGTTACTCCCTCAATATACAATTTGGCCTCTGCAAAGTCTGCACAGGCTATGAAAGGTTGAGGATCTGCATCAATCTCCTCTGTCTCTCCATTGCCCAGGGCCATCATGATCTTCTGATGCAAAGAGGAAGGCACACATTTGTTGGTGTGGATCCAATCTCTCCCAAGTAAGGCATTATATTTGGCATTGCTGTCGATGACGAAGAAAGCTGTCATACAATCCCTGGTTCCACACTCAAATTAATAGGCAGAATCCCTTGAGCCATCTGCTTATCTCCAGCAAAGCCAGCAATGGTTGTGCTGGTTGGGATCAACCTGGGATTCTTCTTCCTAGTTTCTTCAAAGAAGATTTCGGTAATAAGTTTACCGCTGCCCCATTGTCTATTAGGACTCGGTTTAGCTGTATCCCATCAAAGAAAGCCTTGATGTACAAAGGCTTGACATGTTGGGTCATGGAATTTGGGGTATTCAAAAGGATATGAGAGGTTGATGCTCACCTCTTCCTCGCTTTCACACTCAGTTTCCATTGGAGTAGCCATTTCAGGAGCATCCTGTACCATACTCACTTGTGACTCCTCGCTAGAGACAGGAATTGGATCCATGTCTTGGTCACTTTGATCCTCATTTTCAGCTTGGAATTCATGAGGTAGTATGTGTACCATGTTGACTGATACAGGGGGAAATGAGCCAAACTGGATAGCTGGCTGTACCTTCTTCCCCTCTTGGCTACCTTGCTCAGTGTCTTCAGCAGCATCCTCCATGCTGCATTCTGGTATTTCATTGATAACTGATCCCTTCGAAGGATCTTTCTCTACTGGTTCTTAGTCAGAATTGTTCAGCCATGAAGGCTTCGAACATTCCTTCTGCCATTTCCTTCTCTTGGCTCATGCCAATCTCTTCTTCCGTTTCACTGTCACTTTCCATCAGAGCCTTCTCCAGCCCTGCCAAACTAGACTCTCCCTGGCCCTTAATTCGGAATGAACTTGGGCCAATTGTTCTCTGCTACAAACCACTTTACTTTGTAAAGTCGGTTTTGGAGCATGGTCTGACTTCGAAGTTTTCTTTCTTCTGTCTTGTCCTGTGAAGAACTCTCTCCACCTTCTTTCAGATCTTGCTGGTACTGGGTGTACCTACGCTGAATCTTCCTCCTTGTGATCTGGAGATAACTGGAACCATATTGGTTCCTTTGTCTTCGGGTGTTTCAGCAATACCCAGTTGTTCGGAGCCACCAAAGGAGGTTTGACCATCCTTCCTGTGATTCCAACTTCTCTCCTGGCAAACAATTCCCTAGGTTTGTTTTGCATTACAAACCAATCTGGAACTCCAGGCACCCAAGAGCTTACTGATTCAGATGTCGAATCACCCTTTTCCACCTTCGAAGCCATCTTCGAAACTGGCCGTGGAGGTAAGTGCTTGGTTTTGATCGCATGCCTTGAGCTTGATCTGGCCTTTGATGGAGGTGGCCATTTTCTGTTCTGTGTGAGGTTGGTCTGGGGGGCCAATCTCTGGCTTTAGTCCCATAACCTGAACTCCTCTCCAATCTTCTTTCGGAATGGCTACTCTCCATTCTGTAGTAGTTAGATGGCCTGGATTCATGCAAGGGCCTCTTGCCTTTATCACGCATTCTGTCTACTGCAGGCTCAACTACTAAAGGTCGCTGCCTATCACTAGCCGGATACGGCCTTTTGTTGTAAGCATTGGTTGACTTAGGGCGTCTCTGAACATCCCTATAGTATTGCTTCCCATCAATTGGAAGCCCCTTCAACCATTTGTAGCTTAGTCTGCATCTGGGACACATCCTCTGCATTACAGCTGCTTCCAAGGAATCGTCATCCAGTACTTCTTCATCAGAGTTTTCCTTCTGATGTGAGAAACCTTGTCCAACAACTGGCGGGTCTTCTCAGTTCTTTCTTGGCAGCTGTCTGGTTGGCAATATGCATTTGCACATTGACCTCTTCCAATTCCTGCAGAGATAGATTCTGAAAGTTTGGTACAACCACATTAGCCGCGCTTTCTCCAACTTCTGGAAACGGGTTACTGTCAATTCCCATGGCTTTCTCTGTTTTGGCTGGGAACTTCAGACTTCCTTTCCGGATTTGCTCTTGGATCCTGTCTCGAAAAACAATGCAGTTTTTAGTCGAGTGAGACCAGAATTATGCCATTTACAGTATGCTTTTCCTTTAAGTTCATCAAGAGATGGCAGTTTTACCCCTTTTGGTAACTTAAGGAAATTAGCTGCAAGCAAATGATCAAAAATGTCATCTGCTTTTGTTAAGTCGAAAGAGTACTTTCTGTGAAAGTCTTTCTTTTTAAATTGCTGGTCGATGGTTGTGTCCTTATGAATTAATGCTTCACAGATTACGGGTTCTTTGCCCACAATCTCTGCTGCATCGATTTCATAATTGGGATCTCTATAATAGGTCTTATACGAAGCATTGTTTCGATCTTGTTCTTCTTCTAGTAATGCTTCATATCGAGACACCTTATAGGTTAGTTCGACCAAATCCCTGAATTCAGTTGAATCAAACTTCTTTCGAAGCCTGAACTCTAAA
>JAPPVO010005355.1:0-10180 GCA_030407325.1 Camellia japonica | reverse complement strand
AGCTCCAGGAGTTGCTAGATAAGGGCTTTGTTCGCCTAGTGTTTCGCCGTGGGGAGCACCAGCCCTCTTTGCTAAAAAGAAAGATGGTGCCTTGAGACTTTGTATCGACTATCGGAAGTTGAATCGGGCTACGGTCAAGAAAAAGTACCCTATGCCCCATATAGATGATCTGTTTGATCAGTTGAAGGGTTCCTGTTGTTTCTCTAACATAAACTTGAGATCGGGTTACCACCAGTTGAGGGTCAGGGAGGAGGATATTCCGAAGACGGCATTCCGTACACGGTATGGACATTATGAGTTTCTGGTGATGCCATTTGGGCTCACCAATGCACCGGCAGCCTTCATGGATTTGATGAACCGGATCTTCTGGGAATTCTTAGATCGTTTTGTAGACGTTGTCGTGGACGACATCCTTATCTATTCACCTTCGGAGGAGGAGCACGAGGCACACTTGAAAGTGGTGCTAGAGTTGCTTAGAGCCCATAGGTTGTATGCCAAGTTTGGAAAGTGTGAGTTCTGGCTAGGGGAAGTCAAGTTCTTAGGTCATGTGGTTTCAAGGGAAGAGGTGTCTGTTGATACATCCAAGATAGAGGCAGTGCAAGATTGGGCACAGCCTAAGAGTGTGTTTGAGATCCGCAGTTTTCTGGGATTAGCTGGGTATTACTGCCGGTTTGTGAAGGATTTCTCCAAGTTAGCTTCACCGTTGACTAGACTGACTTGGAAGGGAGTCAAACTCGTATGGAGTGAGACTTGTGAAAAGTCGTTTCAAGAGCTGAAAGTTAGATTGACCACCGCTCCGGTCTTGATTATTCCGGAGAGAGGGTTGGGTTATGCGGTTTATTGTGATGCCTCACGAGAGGGTTTGGGTTGTGTGTTGATGCAAGAGGGGAAAGTGGTTGCCTATGGCTCACGACAGTTGAAAATTCACGAGAAGAATTACCCTACACATAACCTAGAGCTAGCAGCAGTGATCTTTGCCTTGAAAATCTGGAGGCACTACCTTTATGGTGAGAAATTCGAGGTGTTCTCGGATCATAAGAGTTTGAAGTATCTGTTTACGCAGAAGGACTTGAACTTGAGGCAGAGGAGGTGGATGGAGTTTATTGAGGACTACGATTTTGAGTTGCACTATCACCTGGGAAAGGCCAATGTTGTGGCCGATGCACTTAGTAAAAATCCATTAGTGATGTAGCTTGTATAGCCATCAGGGAATGGGAGATGTTGGGGGCGCTTGGCGAGTTTGATTTGCTTCTGGGCGAATCCGTTGAGGCTGCGGCCTTGTTTTCGGTTGTTGCGCAACCTACACTTGTGACTAGAGTGTTAGAGGCACAGAGAGGTGACCTTGAGGTAGAATCCTCCGAGAGAAGATTTCCAGTGGGAAGGTTGAGAAAGGTTTGACGGTGTATCCCCCTGAGTGTGAGATACCGAGACCGTTTGTTTGTGCCGGAGTCTTGCCGAGAGGAGGTACTCCGAGAGTTTCACCATTCACGCCTTGCGGTGCATCTGGGAGGCACCAAGATGTATCGTGATTTGGGGCGCCAGTTTTGGTGGAGGGGTATGAAGAGAGATGTGGCGGTTTTCATATCGAAATGCCTTACTTGTCAGCAAGTGAAGGCCGAGCATCAGAGGCCAGCGGGTTTGTTGCAACCCTTGCCTATTGCCGAGTGGAAGTGGGAGCATGTCACTATGGACTTCGTTGTAGGTCTTCCGAGGACTCAGCGGTGTAGTGATGCTATTTGGGTGGTTGTAGACCGGTTGACTAAGTTGGCGCACTTTATCCCTATGCGCGTGAGAGATTCGGTAGATCACCTTGCCGATTTGTATATTCGGGACATAGTGAGGTTGCACGGGGTCCCAGTGACGATTGTCTCAGATAGAGATCCTCGTTTTACTGCCAGGTTGTGGCAGAGTTTGCAGAGTGCCTTGGGTACTAAGTTGACCTTTAGCATGGCCTATCATCCTCAGACTGACGGGCAGTCCGAACGTACTATTCAGATCCTTGAGAATATGCTTTAAGGTTGTGTCCTTGATTTTAGTGGGACGTGGGAGAGGCACTTACCCTTGGTGGAGTTTGCCTACAACAACAGCTTTCAGTCTAGTATCAGTATGGCACCGTTTGAGGCCTTGTATGGCCTACCGTGTAGGTCTTCAGTTTGTTGGGCCGAGGTGGGTGATGCACCTTTGTTGGGTCTGGAGTTGGTCAGGGAGACGACGGAGAAAGTCAAGCTTATCCGTAGGAGACTTGTTACAGCCCAGAGTCGCCAAAAGAGTTATGCCGACCGTAGGAGGAGGCCTTTGGCGTTTGAGGTAGGTGATCATGTTTTCTTGAAAATATCACCTAGGCGAGGTTTGATGAGGTTTGGGAAGAGTGGGAAGTTATCCCCTCGGTTTATTGGTCCCTTTGAGATCCTTGAGATTGGGGAAGTTGCTTATCGTTTGGCTTTGCCACCCAGCAGTTATCCGGGGTGCATGACGTATTTCATGTGAGTATGCTTCGGAAGTACGAGCCGGATCCGTCCCATGTGTTGGATTGGACCGATTTGGAGGTAGATGAGGATGCCTCGTATGAGGAGAGACCGGTTCAGGTCTTGGATAGGCGGGATCAAGTCTTGCGAGGCAAGACCATTCCCTTGGTAAAAGTTTTGTGGAAGCATCACGGAGTGGAGGAAGCCACTTGGGAACGTGAGTTGGAGGTCTGAGAGAAATATCCGGACCTATTTGTGGATGTTTGAGCACATATTGTATATTTTGTTATATTGTTGAACCTTAAGAGTATTGAATACATCTTAGGTTGTAAAACATGGTTTATGTTTTGGTTTAATGAAAGTATTTTGAAACTTGCCTCAAAATGGAAGTTTGATATGACATTGCATATGTTGAAGTATTGTAGAATTGGAAATGTATCATGAACATTAGTTATGATATGAAATTGTTGAAATGGAAGAGAAATGCATGTTGATAATGCAGGTTGTTATATATGATGTGAATTGCCTCTTGACAAGAGATGAGATTGACCGGTAATGGGTCAGAATGTTTAATATTATGTTGTAATATTGTTGGAAATGGAGAAAAACTTGTTTTTGAAAACTTGTGCTTAATTTCGAGGACGAAATTCTTTAAGGAGGGGGGAGCTTATAGCGATCCCGGGTTTTACTTCTTGTGTATAGTGATCCGGACTTGTTTTCGTAGATGTTAGTAGTTGCTTATATCTTGTTTGCATCCTTTCATACCTTGTATTTGAGTTATAGGATGTGTTGGGCAGGTTTGTCTCAGGTTGGTTGAACTTAGAAACCAAGAGTAGTTGCCCAGATTTTTGTCTTCACGCTCGAGCGGAGCTTTTGACGCTCGAGCGGGCCCTTCGTTGTTGCTTCTCCGCTAGAGCAGGAGTTTTGACGCTCGAGCGTGATTTTTCATCTTCCCGTATTTCTTCTGCAGTGTTGGATGCTCGAGCGGGCGTTTTGACGCTCGAGCGTGAGTTTGTGTGTGACGCTCGAGCGGTGAGTTTTACGCTCGAGCGGGGACCTGGTTCAGCAAAAAGTTCTGGGAGTGTGCATCCGCCGCTCGAGCGGGATTCTTGACGCTCGAGCGAGAGTCTGTGAGTGACGCTCGAGCGAGGGTTTCCACGCTCGAACGGGGCAACTCTTATATAAAACCGAGATCCGACTTTTTGGATCACTTTTTCACATCTTTTTCTCTCTCTTACTTTTCCAAAACTCCATTGTTGAGCTTCTCTCTCTAGAACTTTGCCTTCTCTCTAGGTGTTGATCTAGTAAGAGTTGTCTTCTCACCTTTGGCCTTTACAAAAAACCACTTCTATTTTTATTTTTATTCAACTTCCATTTTTATTCAATTTCATTTTCTATTGAACTTCCTTTTTTATTTAATTTCCAAATATATCATTAATGTATAGTGGTTTCTTGAATGAACTTCCATTTTGAATTTTATGCAACTTCCATTTTTATTTTTATTCAACTTCAAATTTTCGTCCAATTTCATTTCCGATTCAACTTCCTTTTTTATTTTATTTCCAAATAGATCTTTAAGGTATAGTGGTTGCTTGAACGGACTTACATTGTAAATTTTATGCAACTTCCATTTTTATTTTTATTCAACTTCCATTTTTATTCAATTTTCTTATCTATTCAATTTCCTTTTTTATTTAATTTCCAAATAGGTCGTTAAGGTATAGTGGTTTCTTGAATTAACTTCCATTGTTAATTTTATGCGACTTCCGTTTTTATTTTTATTCAACTTCTATTTTTATTCAATTTCTTTTTCTATTCAACTTCCTTTTTTCTTTAATTTCCAAATAGATCGTTAACGTATAGTGGTTTCTTGAATGAACTTCCATTGTTAATTTTATGCAACATCCATTTTTATTTTTATAAAACTTCAAATTTTATTCAATTTCGTTTTCTATTCAACTTCCTTTTTAATTTAATTTCCAAAAGATCGTTAAGGTATAGTGGTTTCTTGAATGGACTTCTATTGTTAATTTTATGTAACTTCCATTTTTATTCTTATTCAATTTCTATTTTTATTCAATTTCTTTTTCTATTCAACTTCCTTTTTTATTTAATTTCCAAATAGATCGTTAAGGTATAGTTGTTTCTTGAATGGACTTCCACTATTAATTTTATACAACTTCCATTTTCATTTTTTTCAACTTCCATTTTTATTCAATTTCCTTTTCTATTCAACTTCATTTTTTATTTAATTTCCAAATAGGTCGTTAAGGTATAGTGGTTTCTTGAATTAACTTCCATTTTCAATTTTTGATGAAATTTCATTTTTATTTTTTTTAAACTTCCATTTTGATTCAATTTCCTTTTCTATTCAACTTTCTTTTTTATTTAATTTCCAAATAAATCGTTAAGGTATAGTGGTTTCTTGAATGAACTTCTATTGTTAATTTTTATGCAATTTCCATTTTTATTTTTATTCAACTTCCATTTTTATTCAATTTCCATTTCTAATCAACTTCTTTTTTTTATTTAATTTCCAAATAGATCGTTAAGGTATAGTAGTTTTTTGAATTAACTTCCATTGTTAATTTTACGCAACTTCTGTTTTTATTTTTATTCAACTTCCATTTTTATTCAATTTCCTTTTCTATTCAACTTCCTTTTTTATTTAATTTCTAAATAGGTAGTTAAGGTATAGTGGTTTCTTGAATTAATTTCCATTTTCAATTTTTGATGAAATTTCATTTTTCTTTTTATTTAACTTCCATTTTGATTCAATTTCTTTTTCTATTCAACATCCTTTTTCATTTAATTTCCAAATAAATCGTTAAGGTATATTGGTTTCTTGAATGACATTCCATTGTTGATTTATGCAACTTCCATTTTTATTGTTATTGAACTTCCATTTTTATTCAATTTCCTTTTCTATTCAACTTCTTTTTTTTATTTAATATCCAAATAGATCGTTAAGGTATAGGGGTTTCTTGAATGAACTTCTATTGTTAATTTTATACAACTTCCATTTTTATTTTTATTCAACTTCCATTTTCATTCAATTTCCACTTCTATTCAACTTCCTTTTTTATTAAATTTCGAAATAGATCGTTAAGGTATAGTGGCTTTTTGAATGAACTTCTATTTTCAATTTCATGCAACTTCTATTTATATTTTTATTCAACTTAAATTTTCATTCAATTTCTTTTTTATTCAACTTCCTTTTTTATTTAATTTCCAAATAGATCGTTAAGGTATACTGGTTTCATGAGTGTACTTCCATTGTAAATTTTATGTAACGTCCATCTTTATTTTGATTCAACTTCTATTTTTATTCAATTTCCTTTTCTATTCAACTTCCTTTTTTATTTAATTTCCAAATAAATCGGTAAGGTATAGTGGTTTCTTGAATGAACTTCAATTGTTAATTTTATGCAACTTCCATTTTTATTTTTATTCAACTTCCATTTTCATTCAATTTCCTTTTTCTATTCGACTTCCTTTTTTATTTAATTTCAAAAGAGATCGTTAAGGTATAGTGGTTTCTCGAATGAACTTCCATTGTTAATTTTATGCAACTTCCATTTTTATTTTTATTCAACTTCCATTTTGCTTCAATTTTCTTTTCTATTCAACTTCCTTTTTTATTTAATTTCTAAATAGGTAGTTAAGGTATAGTGGTTTCCTGAATTAACTTCCATTTTCAATTTTTGATGAAATTTCATTTTTATTTTTATTTAACTTCCATTTTGATTCAATTTCTTTTTCTATTCAACATCCTTTTTTATTTAATTTCCAAATAAATCGTTAAGGTATAGTGGTTTTTTGAATGAACTTCCATTGTTAATTTTATGCAACTTCCATTTTTATTTTTATTGAACTTCCATTTTTATTCAATTTCCTTTTCTATTCAACTTCCTTTTTTATTTAATTTCCAAATAGATCGTTAAGGTATAGTGGTTTCTTGAATGAACTTCCATTTTTAATTTTATGCAACTTCCATTTTTATTTTTATTGAACTTCCATTTTTATTCAATTTCCTTTTCTATTCAACTTCCTTTTTTATTTAATTTCGAAATAGATCGTTAAGGTATAGTGGTTTCTTGAATGAACTTCCATTTTTAATTTTATGCAACTTCCATTTTTATTTTTATTCAACTTAAATTTTCGTTCAATTTCCTTTTCTATTCAACTTCCTTTTTTATTTAATTTCCAAATAGATCGTTAAGGTATAGTTGTTTCTTGAATGGACTTCCATTGTTAATTTTATGCAACTCCCATTTTTATTTTTATTCAACTTCCTTTTTTATTTAATTTCCAAATAGGTCGTTAAGGTATAGTGGTTTCTTGAATTAAATTCCATTTCCAATTTTTGATGAAATTTCATTTTTATTTTTATTAAACTTCCATTTTGATTCAATTTCCTTTTTCTATTCAACTTCTTTTTTTATTAATTTCTAAATAGGTAGTTAAGGTATAGTGGTTTCCTGAATTAACTTCCATTTTCAATTTTTGATGAAATTTCATTTTTATTTTTATTTAACTTCCATTTTGATTCAATTTCTTTTTCTATTCAACATCCTTTTTTATTTAATTTCCAAATAAATCGTTAAGGTATAGTGGTTTCTTGAATGAACTTCCATTGTTAATTTTATGCAACTTCCATTTTTATTTTTATTGAACTTCCATTTTTATTCAATTTCCTTTTCTATTCAACTTCCTTTTTTACTTAATTTCCAAATAGATCGTTAAGGTATAGTGGTTTCTTGAATGAACTTCCATTTTTAATTTTATGCAACTTCCATTTTTATTTTTATTGAACTTCCATTTTTATTCAATTTCCTTTTCTATTCAACTTCCTTTTTTATTTAATTTCGAAATAGATTGTTACGGTTTAGTGGTTTCTTGAATGAACTTCCATTTTTAATTTTATGCAACTTCCATTTTTATTTTTATTCAACTTAAATTTTCGTTGAATTTCCTTTTCTATTCAACTTCCTTTTTTATTTAATTTCCAAATAGATCGTTAAGGTATAGTTGTTTCTTGAATGGACTTTCATTGTTAATTTTATGCAACTTCTATTTTTATTTTCTATTCAACTTTTTTTTTTATTTAATTTCTAAATAGGTCGTTAAGGTATAGTGGTTTCTTGAATTAATTTCCATTTTCAATTTTTGATGAAATTTCATTTTTATTTTTATTAAACTTCCATTTTGATTCAATTTCCTTTTTCTATTCAACTTCTTTTTTTATTTAATTTCCAAATAAATCGTTAAGGTATAGTGGTTTCTTGAATGAACTTCCACTGTTAATTTTATGCAACTTCCATTTTTATTTTTATTCGACTTCCATTTTTATTCAATTTTCTTTTCTATTCAACTTCCTTTTTATTTTAATTTCCAAACAGATCGTTAAGGTATAGTGGTTTCTTGAATGAACTTCCATTGTTAATTTTATGCAACTTCGATTTTTATTTTTATTCAACTTCCATTTTTATTCAATTTCGTTTTCTATTCAACTTCCTTTTTTATTTAATTTCCAAATAGATCGTTAAGGTATAGTGGTTTCTTGAATGGACTTCCATTATTAATTTTATGCAACTTCCGTTTTTATTTTTATTCAACTTCCATTTTTATTCAATTCCCTTTTCTATTCAACGTCCTTTTTTATTTAATTTCCAAATAGGTCGTTAAGGTATAGTGGTTTCATTAATTAACTTCCATTTTCAATTTTTGATGAAATTTCATTTTTATTTTTATTTAACTTCCACTTTGATTTAATTTCCTTTTCTATTCAACTTCCTTTTTTATTTAATTTCCAAATAAATCGTTAAGGTGTAGTGGTTTCTTGAATGAACTTCCATTGTTAATTTTATGCAACTTCCATTTTTATTTTAATTCAACTTCAATTTTTATTTAATTTCCAAAAAGATCGTTAAGGTATAATGGTTTCTTGAATGAACTTCCATTTTTAATTTTATGCAACTTCACTTTTTGTTTTTATTCAACTTAAATTTTCATTCAATTTCCTTTTTTATTTAATTTCCAAATAGATCGTATGGTATAGTGGTTTCTTGAATGAACTTCCATTGTTAATTTGATGCAACTTTCATTTTTATTTTTATTCAACTTTCATTTTTATTCAATTTCCTTTTCTATTCAACTTCCTTTTTTATTGAATTTCCAAATAAATCTTTAAGGTATAGTGGTTTTTTGAATGAACTTCCATTGTTAATTTTATGCAAATTTCATTTTTATTTTTATTCAACTTGCATTTTGCTTCAATTTCTTTTTCTATTCAACTTCCTTTTTTGTTTAATTACCAAAGAAATCATTAAGGTATATTGGTTTCTTGAATTAACTTTCATTGTTAATTTTATGCAACTTCTATTTTTTTTTTTATTTGACTTTCATTTTCATTCAATTTTCCTTTTCTATTCAACTTCATTTTTTATTTAATTTCCAGATAGAACGTTAAGGTATAGTGGTTTCTTGAATGAACTTCCATTGTTAATTTTATGCAACTTCCATTTTTATTTTTATTCAACTTCCATTTATATTCAATTTGCTTTTCTATTCAACATCCTTTTTTATTTGGTTTCCAAATAGATCGTTAAGGTATTGTGGTTTCTTGAATGAACTTCCATTTTTACTTTTATTGAACTTCCATTTTTATTCAATTTCCTTTTCTATTCAACTTCCTTTTTTTTTTAATTTCCAAATAGATCGTTAAAGGTATAGTGGTTTCTTGAATGGACTTCCATTGTTAATTTTATGCAACTTCCATTTTCATTTGCATTCAACTTCCATTTTGATTCAATTTTCTTTTTTATTCAGCTTCCTTTTTTATTTAATTTTAAAATAAATCGTTAAGGTATAGTGGTTTCTTGAATGAACTTCCATTGTTAATTTTTATGCAACATTCATTTTTATTTTTATTCAACTTCCATTTTTATTCAATTTCCTTTTCTATTCAACTTCTTTTTCTATTTAATTTCTAAATAGATCGTTAAGGTATAGTGGTTTCTTGAATGGACTTCCATTGTTAATTTTATGCAACTTCCGTTTTTATTTTTATTCAACTTCCATTTTTATTCAATTTCCTTTTCTATCCAACTTCCTTTTTTATTTAATTTCCAAATCGATCGTTAAACGTATAGTGGTTTCTTGATTGGACTTCCACTGTTAATTTTATGCAACTTACATTTTCATTTTTATTTAACTTCCATTTTTATTCAATTTCATTTTCTATTCAACTTCGTTTTTTATTTAATTTCCAAATAGGTCGTTAAGGTATAGTAGTTTCTTGAATTAACTTCCATTTTCAATTTTAGATGAAATTTCATTTTTATTTTTTTTTAACTTCCATTTTGATTCAATTTCCTTTTCTATTCAACTTCCTTTTTTATT
Source organism: Camellia japonica (assembly GCA_030407325.1). NCBI lineage: Eukaryota > Viridiplantae > Streptophyta > Magnoliopsida > Ericales > Theaceae > Camellia > Camellia japonica. The sequence goes on along the minus strand of JAPPVO010005355.1, from coordinate 311 downwards.
TAATTTCCAAATAAATCATTAAGGTACAGTGGTTTATTGAATGAACTACCATTGTTAATTTTTATGCAACTTTCATTTTTATTTTTATTCAACTTCCATTTTTATTCAATTTCCATTTTCTGCAACATGGCATATGAGATGCAACAGCTATCAAGTACTCAACTTGGAATTGAAATACAAATGCAGTTTGTATGATGCGCCGAGCCCGGTGCATGCAAAACAGATGAATGATGTAAACATGCTGTCATACTGTATGGTAATCGAAATATACCCTAAATCTAACCATCATAAGCGGGTAAATAAAGGGAAGA
>JAPPVO010005353.1:0-19614 GCA_030407325.1 Camellia japonica | reverse complement strand
TCCTTGCCTTACACATTGTACACGTTGTCACATGTACTTTACTTATATGTGTTTGTGCCTTCCTAGCATTGTTATGCTTGTTTCAAATCGCATTGTTATGCGTCCTACTCGGCTTGCATTGTCGCGCATGCCCTCCTTACATTGTTTTGCATCCTTTCCGCATTGTCATGCGTCATCCTTGGGTTGTATTGTCTTGCATCCTCCCACCTGCGTTGTCTCACACGTTACTTGCATTGTTATGCACATTTCACCTGCGTTGTCACGCACTTTTCACTTGCATTGCTATGCATGTTTCTAACAAAATTGTACCTGTTAAGTTCTCTTTCTTTTTCAGGCACGATATTGTATGTACGGTTCATTTGAAGCTGGTACGACCAGACGAACCGGACAGGCACGATATTGAATGTACGGTTCATTTGAAGCTGGCACAACCAGACGAACCGGACAGGCACAATATTGTATGTACGGTTCATTTGAAGCTGGCGCGACCAGACGAACCGCACAGGTATTGTATTCTCCGCGTGAGACGTAGCAAGAGTTAAATAATTCTCTTACATCTTTTCTGTATGTAATGAAGTTAGATTTGTATCCGCTTGCTTAAACTGTTGCATTTATTGTATGTATTTGCTTCGTTACAGCTCTCTTTGCATGATCATAAGTTATGTTCGGCTTTATGCATGTTCCTTGCGTCTTGCCCCTGCCTACGGGCACATACCTTTGCTAACTTGTATGCTGTGTCTAAGTCTTCGGCCGTGTCAAAAATGGGTCGTCTCCAGGCATTGACACTCACTCCCGTCATTGTTATGACTTTCGAGTTCTGTCAAAGAGGGGCAACTGTAGACACCCCATTTTTGACCGTCCTTAAGACTTGGACATCGTCGTTTGAACACTCGGTGATTATCCATGTTCGTGTTCGTTTTGAGTTCTCGGAGGTCTCGGCTGCGCGCCTCGCCTCAAGATCTCTCAACTTGACTGTTTTGTGCTTGGTTGTGGACCAGGCACTTATATTTCTGTTTCTAAGGGAAGAGGATGACTTGTTGGCCATCCCCTCAACCCACCGGCCAAGGCATGATGCCACCGGCCCCCTTTTTCTTGCCATCGGCCAAGGATGTTGGCCGATCGGCACTTTTGTTGGTCGGCCGGCCATTTTTGTTGGTCAATCGGCCATATTTTCTGGCTGACCCATTTCCATCTGCTTTTGGCAGATATTTTATGCCAGCTGTCACAGCTGGCATAAAAATTACACCCCCTCCATACAGTGTATGGAGGGATTTGCCTCTTGCTTAGCTTGCTTAGAAAGCTTTGCATTTGAGCCTCTATATAGAGGGAGCTCCTTCTCCCTCCTCCAGGGTTCTAAAAAAATTAGGGTTAGAGAGTTAGATATAGTTTTGTATCTATACTCCCTTGTTTGATCCTATTTTGTGCCTCAAAAGTGAGTTTTTGTCTTACTTTTGCACTTAAACACCTATTACACCACCCTTGGGTTGCTGAGGCACTAGAGGATTGTTGTTAGGGTTCTTGAGTTGATTTTGATCAGAGAAACCTGCTGGAGTGGTGTCCTTGAAGAGGTTCTTCAAGGGTGAGAAACTATCCTCTTTATTTCCCATTCTTGCTTAGGCTTTTAGCCCTTCTTGCTTATTGTTTTAAGCTTGACTATAAACTGATAAAAGTTCTGTTTTTACTTGCTTTAGAACTTTGTTTAAGGTCACTATGAGGTTTGGGGTTGTTTCCCCCCTCCAAGGCCTTGTTAGGCCTTGCTTTAGGCCATCCATTTTGGCCATTGTTCTTAGCTTTGCATGACCTCTTTACCACTGAAATTCAGAGGATTTTCAGTGGTAGAGGGGTGGTTTTTGTGTCCCAAATAGGAGAGGGTCACCCCCTCTCCTTGTTGTCTTGATTACTTGCATAAATGGCTTGTGTAAGCGGCTTGTATGCCTAGCTTTTTTTAGCTTCATTTCAGTATATATTAGGCTTTGTTTTGCCATGATATAGCACTGTTTTGACTTGGTTTAGACATACCATGCACGCTTTGTATACTTGTCTTGTAATCCCATAATTTGCCTTAACATGTACCTAGCATTTAGACTACTATGCTTGCATGTTTGGCCTAACTCCATGAAGCTTTTAGCCATGTTGTGACATGTTTAAGCTCTGATTTTGGTCTTCTTGGTCATGCTTGCATTGTTTTGTATAGCTACCATGTAATCTAGCTTGTTAGCTTCGGGTGCTCAAGTCATTAGCATGCTATATTTGGATCATTTCAGTGGTTTGGCATCACTTGTAATGTTATTTCAGTCCATATAGCATGCTTGAATACTTACACTTATCGCTCCTTTAATGCTTTAAAGGGTTTGTGTTTTATGCCTTATGAAGGTGACATCGCGTATGCCAACATGCTTGGGTATTTCGGAAGACATCTAAGTGGGTTTTTGGGCTCATTTTGACGTGTCATACCTCTGATTTTGGTTGCCTAAATCATGCCATGTTTGGTTGTATTAGGTGTAGTGTAATGCCTCTTTTGTGGCCTTGTATGCCTCATGCCTTGCCCCTTGTTTTAGCTTGTTTTGGCTTTGGTCATTGCATGTTTTAGGCTTACTTTGCCATGATTTAGGACTGTTTTGGGTTATGCTTGCCATATGCTCTTTGTTTTGTGTAGCTTTGGTTCAAGTCCCTTGATTAGTCTTAGGCTTTAAGCCTTAGGCATACCGTGCATGTTTGTATGTGATTTTGTCCTTTATCCCTTAGCATTTTGGCCACTGATTTGGACCTATTTGAGAGTTGTCCATTTTAGTTTAAGACCATCCCCGCATGTTGTTGCATGCTTGCTTTGCATGTTGTCATATGTTTGTTGCATGTTTGGAAAATTGCATGTTGTAGCATGCTATTTCGATTATGCCTTGTTGTATACTTGGCCCATAACATATTGTTGCATGCTTAAGTGGTAGTGCATTTGGCATGCATTTTTTTGGTATTAGGTTGCTTAACATGTTGTTACGCGTTTGCCTCACATGTTGTTACATGAGTGACTATTATCACATGCCTTGCATGTTTACATGTTTGTTAAGCTACATGCTTGTTTGCATGCTTATCTTCTCATATTGTCATATGCTAGTTGCCTTGCATAGCATTGTTGCTTGCATGCTTGTATTGCACTAGTGTGCTTGCATGTTTAGGTTGCATAGCATCGAGCATGCATCCCTTGCCTCTTGATCAATCATGATAGAGGCTTGGGGCCCCTTATGTGTTTATATGCATTTCATTTAATATTGAAGTTGCACACTTGGCCTCTTTGGCCATCATGCATAGAAATGCATGATTGGTGGCCCGAGGGTCGAGAACCATGCTCTTTTGAGTCTTAGACATGATAAGGAGGGTGGTGGTGCAAACATTGTTTTGATAATGCATTGCCATGCTCTGTCTGTCCTCTGCTGCAGCAAAACGGGGTTTTGCAGGAAGAGATGGTCGGTCGACCATCTTCAGTGCCGGCCAGCCATGAATTATTGGTGGAGAGCCTCATTTTTGGTCGATCACTAGTTCCTCTTTGCCGATGACCATTCCTCTTGGCTGATGACCTCCCACAACCCTCAGGGAGCAGTTCAGAAGCAACTTGAGACTTGCGCAGTGTTCAGAGGTGCGGAGCAGTGTAAACAGAGGCAGCATGAGCATGGTGATGGATTTCCGAGCGGACCAAACGTGGACGCATTCATCCCTCTTCCCGAGGCCTCTTTACTGCTATCTTAGCTTAATTAATTCATTTAATTAATTAAGTATTGTGTAATATTTAACTAGCTTGTTAGTTAATTAATTTGTATTATTCTTTCGTCCCTCCCTCGAGAGGCGCAATTGTGTAATAAGCGTGCTGTGTGTGATGCATGTTTCCAACCCCCACTTCTTTCTCCCTTTTATTTAACCGCTTATGATGGTTAGTTTTCGGGCATATTTGATTTAGCATGCCTTATGCTATGCATGTTTGCATTCCTTCATTTGTATTGCATGCACCGGGCTTGGCGCATCATAGTAACTGCATAGTATCTCAATTCTAACTTGAATACGTGTATCAAATTGCCGCATATCATATGCCATCTTAGATTAGCCGAGCCTATTCTAGTTGCATTTCTTATGTGTTGCATTAGCTATCTCAACATGAACTAGGATCATGCATGATTACTAACTAGTTTCTTGTTTTGGCTCGGAGAACACTGTAAGTGTTTATACTTTAGCATCTTGCATGTGTGTGAGTGTTAACATGACAGCATGCTTGCCATGAGGCTAATTGCTTATGTGATATAACTGCTTGAACGCCTGTGGGTGAAGGTTGGATTACTTGAATTGGAACGATTCATCGAAATTCGTGTTTTAGCCTACTTGCGAGTAGCAAAATTCAAAACCATTTCCAAACAAACGGATATGCGATGCTTTGTTCCAAATTAGGCAATATAGTCTATACTTGTTTTGCTGTGCGCATCGCGTAGTAAAGATTAGCTAATTAACCGGAATAAGAACGCATGTGTTTTCAAAAACTCGATATCATGCTTAGTACAGGCCCATCTTCGGATAGGGCGAGCGAGGGTGCTCATAGATGACCTTCCCCAATCGTACCCAAGTTCCCAAGCCAAGGCAACTTTGGTAATGACGGACACGTGGCCTTAGGCACGAGTCAGGGTTTCCTAAATTCCCCCAAAAATAAAATATTTAGGTGGCGACTCTGTATCTGGCAAAGCAGTCCATGTTTGGCACTTCTTTCTTAAAAATCAGTTTTCCAAAACGATTTGCCGGATTTGGACTCTTTGGTGATTTATCGGTCTCGCATTGCACTTTGCGGGATTAGATTCAGAACCGTGACATTTGAGTCCGAACTGTAGTAGCATGAGCCCCACGCGGGCGCGTCTACAAGTAACATGACCGGTTTGTTGATGGAAGGCACAATAATTAGCCGGGTTGTGGGAAGAAGGAAGTTTGTCTGGTAATGGCCGCAACTCCAGGGGCTTGAGATGGCCTTGTCCTATAAGGATTTGGAAAGCTTTGGACAAAGTCATGTAGAGGGGATTGAAGACCCTCTGGCCTCGGGGTTGGTACTTCGAGGTTTGTGGAGTTTTGCTGGATGCATCGGCAAAGGGATTGGTAGGCATTGACTGGGTTTGCTGATCTCTTCTGAGCGCGGGATTAGAGCTGAAAGGAACATTCCTGGTACGACAGCCCTTCTCCCAGCTTGCCCCTTGATTCAAATTGCTCTCATTCTAAGTGGCGAAAGTCTCATCCACAGTTTTTGCAACAACTGCGAGCACTTGTTGTTTGTTCAGTCCTTCGGCTTTCAAAGCCTCAACAGCCCACAGAAGGTGTTCATAGGGATCAATGCCTGCCCCTATCTTGTTCTTACCACTTGCCTCCACTTTGCCAAGGGATTGGGTCGCTATATCAGAGCGGAGCCCAGTTGTTGTCGACATGTCATTGCCTAAACTTGGGATGGCTTTAGGTTAGCCAATTTCAATTGCAATTCACCCCAAGATTGGGGAGCCTTCTAGCGTGAAATTTATGGCATGTGATGTGGTCAACGACGGAGCCAATATTCCAAAGGCTAGATCTGCCACAGTTCTCTGAAGATCTTTAATCATTCTCATCAGCTCAGAAGTAGTGGGCTCACGGGTTTGAGATGATTGGGGTTCAGATGCACCCATCATGCATAAGTCCATGCTGACTGGAATGAACACCTCAGGCTTGGGTAAATGGGCCGGGGTAATGTATATGCTGGGGTTGTAGCTGGATGGCATTGTATGGATTAAATTGAGATGTGGGGGTGACAGGTTTGTGGTGGCCTGAGGTCCCTTTAATGGAGCTATGATCTCTTCGTCAATAAGATCCTGAATCTTATGACGGAGGCGGATGCAACGGTTCGTATCATGGCCGTGCTGTTGATGGTAGGTACAGTGTTAGCTGGGTCATATCTTGGTGGAAGAGGAGTTGGAAGGGGTTAAGGTTCTAGGAGCTCTAGGTACCCTTTTTCCCTCAGCATTTTCAAAGCTTGAGAAAGACTCATGTATAGAGGATGGAAATTTCGGGCTTGGTGCCGAGTTAAAGTGGTTGGTCTTTGACTATTGAGGAAAGTAGTGATAGTGTCTACTTCTGAGCATTTCACAGTTGTGCTACCATCAGTAGTAGCATTGGAATTGTGAACAACATCCTTCTTCGAAGGCTCATTATCTTCCACAAAGATCCCTTGTTGGATGACCTCCTTGATTTGAACCCCAATGTCATGGAGGTCCTTAAAGTTGAATATCATATTCTGCAATGTTTCGGCTTGCCAAACCATATCTTGTTGCAGCGAATCCACTGATTGCTGGAAACGAATCAGCAAATCCTCTAAATTTGCCAGAGGCTGCGCCATGATAGAGGTAGATGCTCGTGCTCTGACCAAGGTGATGTGACTGGTGACTGATGGATCAGTTGAACCGGTGAACCTTGACTGGCCTTTCTTTGCCTTGCCTCGGCGAAGGAAACACTGGTTGCCCTTGAACTGAATCTCTAACCTGACAAAGTCTATCAACACAAGTCCAATGCACCCGGGGGATATTGGAGCCTTCTGAAGCTATGGTTCCCAGACTACATTGCAAAAGAGAAAACAGACAGCATCTCAGCCTGATTTCACTAGAACAGACATGAGCATAGCTGAATGACTGTGCCCCCTACAGAATTCTGCCCAAAATTCTGCCTATAAACTGATACCCTCAGGCCGATACTCAGACTTGCGACCGATAAATACACCCTGTAGAGACACACCCTAACAGCACATATCAAGCAAGTGAGAGCCAAAACACCCCTAAGATAGGGTAAGGTTTCCTTGTCCTATTTTGTCAGGAGCTAGGGTATCACTACGCACGCAGCATTTTCAAACAACCTACAATGGGGTAAGCAACCTGTCCTAGTTTGGAATGGTCTTTACGGATTCCGATATGCACTAGGTCGAATGGTAAAAAGGGGTGCCTCGGTAAAAACCGAGGTTTGTGTTCCCATCGTGGCAGAGCCTATAACCGGTCAGCCTTATGGCACGCTTTTCCAAACAAGCCTGCGGTAAACCGTTCAAGAATAGCAGATGACAAACACGGTGACTTAGGCGCACCTATGTAAATGCAATGTAAAGAAACACATAAGTGTAAACAAAACAACATATCATGATGTTCGAGTCAAGTTCTCTAAATCCCCAGCAGAGTCACCAGAAACTGTAGACCACCCGAACTCCACTCCGCGCGCAAGGGCGCAAATTGGGTTCATAGCTACTACAGTTCGGACTCCTGTCACAGTTCTGAATCTAATCTCACAAAGTGCAATGTAAGACTAATAAATCACCAAAGAGTCCAAATCCGGCAAATCGTTTTGGAAAATCGATTTTGAATCAAAAAGCACCAAACATGGACTATTTTGCCAGATTTCAGAGTCGCCACCTAAATATTTTGTTTTTGGGAAATTTAGGAAACCCTGACTCGTGCCTAAGGCCACGTGTCCGTCATCACCAAAGTTACCTCAGCTCGGGAACTTGGGTACGAGAGGGGAAGGTCCTAAAATGAGCACCCCCGCCCGCCTGATCAAAGATCGGCCTCTACTAACATGATATGTTGTTTTTGAAAACACATGTGTTCTTATTCCGGTTTATTAATCTAAAATTACTATATGATGCGCACAGCATACAAGTATAGACTCAATCACGCGGATTGGAACAAAACAACTCATGTTTGTTTTTGAAAGTGGTTTGAAAGTGCTACTCGCAAGTAGACTAAAGTACGGATTTGCCACCCTCAAGTGGGCTTAGAAAAACATGATTTTGCCACTTCAAGTGGGCTTAAAACTCATAATCATTGAGTTGTTCCAATTCAGGCAATCAAGCCTTCACCCACAGGCATTTATGCATTTAAACACATAAGCACATAGCCTCATGGCAAGCATGCTATCATGGCAGTCACTTACACACATGCAAGGATGATGAATCGTAAACACTCACAGTGTACTCCGAGCCAAAACAGAAGCTAGTTAGTAATCAATGCATGATCCTAGCTATGTTAACAATGCCTAGTGCAACACATGCAAAAATGCAGCTAAAATAGGCTCGGCTGGCTAAGATGGCATATGAATGCAACAATTTGATACAAGTATTCAAATAGGAATTAAAATACAATGCAGTTTGAATGATGCGCCAAGCCCGGTGCATGCAAGACAAATGAATGATGCACGCATGCAAAGCCAAAGTATGCTAATTGAAATATGCCATAAACTAACCATCAAAAGCGGATAAGTAAAAAGGAGAAAGAAATGGGGTTGGAAGACATGCATCACACACACGCACACTTATTACAGTATTTGCCCTCTCGACGGAGGGTTTGAATAATAAGCTAACTAGCTACGCTAATTAAACTAATTATTATAAAACAAAACTAATTAACTATTCCTAGTTAACTAATTATTACAAAACAAATCAATTAATTAAGCACATTAACTAATCAGGTACAAAACCGACGAATTAGCTAACTAAGTAAAGCAGCTAAAGCAGTTAAAAGAGGTCCCCGGGGGGAGAGGCACATGCATGCTCGATTGCCTCACTCGGAAATCCATTGCTATGCCCAGAATTGCCTCTGTTTGCATTTGATTTGATCTCTGAAAAGTGCACTGACTTCCAAATTGCTTCTGCTCCAACATGGGGACCTCCTGGTGGGCTGCCGACCAGAAAAGGGGGCTGTAGACCACCTATAGGCCAGAAAAACTGGTTGTAGACCAGAAAAAGTGGTCGGTCGACCACCTTTACAAGTCTGCCGACCAGAAATTTGCCAAGCTCCAGTTTTGCTACAACAGAAAACAACAAGGGCATAGCAGTGTATTTGCAAGATATGTGTGCACAACCACCCTCCCTATCATTTCTCAAGCTCAAGGGAGTACGGTACTCGACTCTCGGCCCACCAACCGAGCATCGCAATGCACGATGGCCAAGAAGCCAAGTTTGCACAAGTCAATGTCGATGAATGCACAAATAACACATAAGAGCCTCCACCTCTATCATGTTTGATCAAGAGGGTCAGCGACCGAGAAATGAGGTGCGTTTCATCACTTCAAGTATGAAACGTCCCTCGTTTCTCGTGTTTAGATTAACATCCGATCCAAACACAATGCAACACAACACACATGCAAACAACATGCTTATCTATCAATGCTAGAGTGGTATGCACAAGGCTCTATCATGTAAGTAATGCATGCATGGCATGTTTAGGAGCTAAGGCATCAAGGCAAGTGAAGTGCATCACACATGAAGCATGTACTACAATGCTCAAATAGTCAAACCTACCTCATGCCACAACAATGGTAGAATCATGCTAGAAATGAGGCACCAAAAGCTACAACAACATGTTCATGCATTGGCTAGCAAGCCATACATTAGACACAACTCTCAAACACAATGATGAAGTGATAAATATGAGAGTGTAGCTACACTATATGCACTAAAATCATGTGTGAAATGATGCCAAATCATCCAAACAACACAAGCATAGCATCCTAAGGACCTTGAATTATTAGGCTAGTCAAAGCTATTGCACTACAACCATGCATAACAAATCCCATATGACCCAAACTACTCAAAATAGAGTTGAGGCATGCTAAATGAAGGCTGAAAGCATGCTAAAACATTGCCAAAAATGTGCTGGAGTAAAGCATACACATGCTAGATCAATAGGCCAAAACACTAAACAAGCTAGGCTAGTGAACAAGTTTGCACTACAAGTGCATAAACCATGCAAGAGGTGACTTTGTCGACCAAAATCAGAACTAAGGCATGCCAAAATATGAGTAAAAGCCTGCTGGAGTAGAGCCAAAAACATGCTAAAATGGTGGTCCAAAGCATAGAGCATGTTAGGCTAACTAAGAGGATTGCACTACAAGTACATGAAGCATGTAAGAAGCATCCAAGACTGCCAAAAACAGAGTCATGGAAGGTCTAAAAAGTCACAAAAAAGTGTTCAAACAACGCCTGAAGAAGATAGAAATACATGCTCTTTTGATGGGCCATCAACACAAGTAAACAAGAGAAGAGGAGAGGGGACAACCCCGCCCATTTGGGGCCTCAAAACCACCTTTTCACCACTAAAATTCCTCTAGAATTCAGTGGTTTAAAGGCCAAAAAAGTTGGTTTGAAAGGCGGTGAAAGATGGCTCAAAAGGCTTTACAAGCCAATGAGCAAAAGAGAGGAAAACCCCCTAGCCAAACAAGGCACAAACCAACACTTTAGGACTGAAAAACAGAGGAAAAACAGAGGTTTTTGTAGTTCAACACCACCCCAAAAATAGCCCCAAAGTAGTGTGAAAAGATGGCCAAGCAAGCATGCAAAATAAGCTAAAAGGGAGAGAGTTCTTACCCTTGATGCACAACTGCAAAACAGGCACAAATCTGAGCTCAAATCACCTTTTGGAGCTCAAACAAAGTCCCAAAGAATCTCAGCCCAATGGTGGTCAAGTTTGGTCAAGGATGCTTAGGTAAAGGAGATCTATATCTCCAAGTATATCTCTTGCATGCACACAAGGGCAAGAGGGAGAGCAAACTAGAGAAAAGGCTGAAATTTAGCTCTGAAATTTGTAGAGAGAGAGAGAGATTTTAGTGTGAGAAGCTCCCACAATTGCTCAAAAATGTTCTTTTTATTTTGCCAAATGAGAGAAATGCCTCATATATAGCAATATACAAGAGTTTAGTCGAAATATCTGATTATAGGACAGCTGGAGATTGTAGAAGACAGTTGAAGGGAAAATATCTTCAAAATTTGGGCTTTCTGGGCATAAGTAGTCGACCGACCACCTCAACTGATCGGTCAGCTACTTTTTCTGGTCGACAAGGATCATTTCTGGTCGACATGCAAAATTCTGTTTTCCAAGTCTAACTTCAAATGGGCATAACTCCTTCGTCTAGACTCCTTTTCAGGTCATTCTTGTGTCCAAATTGAAGCCCCGGAAGTAAGTTTTCCAATGGTGGCAGCCTTGCATCAAAATTCCAACTGTGAAAAAAGTTATGCCTGTTTGGTGAAGCCGCTCAGTTTTGGTCCTACCCGGATTCATGCCAAACTTCTCCCAAACTAGTTTTCTTCTCTCCTTTCCTCTTTTCTTCAACTCCAAACCCCTAAACAAGGTGTTTTGAAAGATTTTTCAAAGATTTCATCTCTCTTTCATTCATTTCCACTTTGTCCTTGCTCGGTTTACCGAAAAGCACGACATTTAACAAAATGCGAGCGTCGGAACATCGTAGGAACTTCATTTCAAAAATATTTTGAAAGAGAGGGTTTTATGGTCTAAAAACCATCCAAAATAGTTTTGGTCCAAAATGGGGTGTGAGGTTAGGATTTGACTCTCCTCTTGCCGAAGAAATAGAACTTTTGCCCTGCACATTTTTCATCACTAAGTAAACCATCAATAATGCCTAAGTCTTAAGGGCAGTCAAAAATGGGGTGTTTACAAGCTGGCACAACTGGCAAATAAATATCTGAAAAAAGAGAAAAATGGCTTTTGGCCATCATCAATGGCCGACCGGCCATCAACTTGGCCGACCAGCCATCAACATAGCCGACCGGCCACCACTGGTGGCCGACAGGCACAAGTCATGGCCAACAGGCCACCCTCTCCTCCAGAATTGAAGCAACAAGCTCTTGGTCCACAACCAAGAACAAAACAGACAATATTAGAGGCTCCAAGGCAAGGCGCTCGGCCAAGACCTTCAGGGACTCAAAATAAACACAAGCAAGCACAATCATCGGGTGTTCAAACGATGACGTCTAAGTCTTGAGGACGATCAAAATGGGGTGTCTACATTTGGCTGTATCCACTTCTATTCTGTATAAAACATAGTTTGATTTGCATCTCCATTCCTTTATGGTATTTGTGTGTGTTTTGCACTACTTGTGGTATGATTATTTCGTTAAATTGTCGTTACACAGCATATCATTTGTATTATTGCATTACATCATGTATCATTTCGAATCCTGCCCCTGAACTACGCTTTGATTCCTTACAACGGGATACGTTGGCAGCCCTCGGGTTCAACCAACTGCATCTGCATTTTGTTTGTTTGCCCAAGTCTTACGGCCTTATCAAAATGGGTCGTCTTCGGGCTTTGACATTCACTTACGTCATTTCATGACTTCGAGTTCTGCCAAAGAGGGGCAACTGTAGACACCTATTTTTGACCGCCCTTAAGACTTGGGTGCCTCAGGTTGATCACTCGATGATGAAAAGATATTTTGTACAAACGTTCGATTTCTTCAGCAAGAAGAGCTTTTCAATCACAACCTTACACCACATTTTGCACCAAAACTATTTTGGATCGAAACTTTTTTTTTGATCTTAAAATCCTCTTTTTCAAAATTTTTTTTAAATTCTTTTACGATGTTCTGAGACTCGCATTTCATTTAAAATATTACACTTTTTGGTAAACCGGGCAAAGACAAAGTGGAAATAAATGGAAAAGAGGTAAACTCTTTGAAAATCTTTAAAAACATCTTATTTCGAGGTTTGGAGTTGAAGAAAATTGGAGGAAAGGGAAGAAAACTAGTTGGGGAAATAGTTGGGCACAAAACCGTTCAGAGAGAACTGAGCAGCCTTCACTAAATTAAGCCTATCTCTTTGTACACTTAGACTTTAAATGTGAGACCACCACCATTGGAAAGTGGACTTCCAGGGCTTCAATTAAGACTCAAGAATCTCCTAAAGTCGAGTCCGGATGAAGGAGATATGGCTGTTTGAACTTGGGCATCAATCTGGTTAAGATAGAAATGAGCAACCTTCACTAAAATAGGCATATCTCTTTGCACACTTAGAATTTAGATGCGAGGCTACCACCATTGAAAAGTAGACTTTCGGGGCTTCAATTTAGACTCAAGAATGACCTAAAACCGAGTCCGGATAAAAGAGATATGCCCGTTTGAAGTATGGCCTAGAAACAGATTTTTTGTAGCTAGCAGACCACTATTGGTGGACGGCAGGTGGATGGCAGGCCACCATTGGTGGCCGGAAATTCACACTTTTGGCCTGCCGGCCACTAGTGAAAAACCTAGATATTTTTGGCCAGTTGTCCTCCAAAAGCTCCAGCTGTTCTAGGCTTGATATTTTCGACTTAAGGGGATGTTTTTCTATATATACCGGGCCTTCCTTCATGGTTTAAGGTTACAAAAAATTCCAAAAGTTCCAAAACTTGAAATTCTCTCTCTATCTTTATCTTGCAACCTATACACCCTTTCTCTACACTTTCTAAACCAATATTGGAGCTCTCTTTGTTGAGATTATTGAGTCCAAATTTTAGCCCTTGAGAGTGAGAACTTGTTGGTTTTTGAGCAAAACAGTAACCTTGCTTCAAGATGTATAATTTTGAGCATTTCTACACTACTTCTCTCCCATCTCTCCCATCTTTTCTTGTTGTTTTTGAACTATTTTTAGACTTTTTTATGGGCTGAAGCTTGTGGTTTAAGGTTATGAAAGCTAGAGGGGTCACTTACCCTTCTTTACACCTTGTCTTCTAAGCTTTTACACTTGTGTTTCCCATCTCTTTGTCCAATTTTTTTGAGCTTTTAAACGCTGATTATTAGAGTTATTTTAGTGGCTAAAAACATGTTTTGAAGTCCAAAATTAGAGGGGTTAGCCTCTCTTCCTTGTGTCTTGCTTACTAGTTTAACATGCTCCATGTTTTAGCTTATTGTTCTAGCTTTTTTTATCTTAATTCCAGCATGTTTTAGGACTTATTTAGCACTATTTTAGGACTGTTTTGGGCTGGTTGTGTCATTTATGCTTTATGTTACATGCTTGTAGTGTAATGGTCCTCATAGGTTTGGTGGTCTAGGCCTTAGCCACCATCCCATTTGAGTTGATAGCATTTATTTATGGCTTTTCTTACTTGTGATCACCTCTAATCAGCTGTGCAACGTCCCTCCTTTCTTGGCTTTTGCTTTGCTTTGAGAGTTGTTTCAAACCTATTATTCTTTTAAGCTTGAGATTGAGATTGTCATTCTTAATGGTTTAATCCCTTTTGGGGGTTCATCATCAATGGCGTGACATCTCTCTCATGCCTTAAGCCAACCCTTAGTTTGACACTTCTCTCCTTTAGAGGATTTAAACTCACCTTTGGACTTAATTGATTAAAGAATTAAAAGGTAACTAAAATGGAGTAATAAAATTAGTGAATAAAAAAAGGCAAGATAATAATTTGGTTTGGATTCAATCGGACGTTAATTGAACCCTTGAGTCTTGAGTCGTTTCATACTCGTTACTGATGAAAACGGTTCAAGAGTCATTGTCAACTACTCCCCTTGATCTTTCATGATAGTGAGGTGGTTTTAAGAGTCTTGCTTTGTTGCGTTCATTGAACTTGCACACATGATTTATAAGCTATCATGCAATGAAATTGCATCCATTGGTGGTTTATGAATTAAACTTATTACTCCTTTGAGCTGTCCAAATGATAAGGAGGGGTAAGTTGGCTAAATAAACCCTTGAGAATACCATATCCCTGCTCTATTTGCTCTCTGTTGCAGCAGGACAATCCAAGCATCAGTAGCCGGTAGGCCATCATCAGTGGACGACAAGCTCCCTGCCGGCCACCAGTGCAAAATCCAGCAGTGTACTTCTAAAGCAAAACAGAGTTGGCCTAGAGGTGGAAATCAGTGCAAGTGTTCTATTGTGTAACAGAGGCATTTAGCAACAGAAACAGTGGCTTTTTCAGGTGGAAACCGTGTTCATGCATAAGCCCTCCATCGATTATCGGGATCCGTGTTGTAAATATATTAGTATTGTGCTTAAAATAGTGGCTTTGTAATTAATTAGTTAGAATAGCTAATTCGTCTCGTGTTGTAATTATTTTAATTAGCTAGATTAGTTAATTAATTAGTTTATTCGTTAATTCATTCGGTTTGTAATAATTAATTAGCTAGTTTAGTTGATTATTTCATTTGTTGTTGTAATAGTTGATTAGATTAGTTAGCTAGTTAGTTCATTCGAACCCTCCTGTGTGAGAGCGCAATGTTGTAATAATGTGTATGTCTTCCAACTCCACGTCTTTCTCCCTTTTATTTACTAGCTTATGATGGTTAGTTTAGAGCATTATGTTTTGTTTAGCATTCTCATGTTTGCATCCACTTATATTGCATGCACCGAGGCTCGGTTCATCATTCTAACTTGCATTGTTAGTTTAGTGTTTCTTTGAATACGTGCTTAGACCGCATACTATCAAATTGCTTCATTTGCCATATTAGTAGCCAAGCCTCGTAAATTACATATCGCATGTATCACATGAGTCATATCGCATAGTTAGGAATCATGCATTTTTTCTAACTTTATCTCTTTTGGCTTGGAGTACTAAGTGAGACTTTACTTGCTTTAGCATATCGCATGTTGATGTTGCCATGTTTAGCATGCTTATCATAAGGTTAAATGCTTAAATGATAAACTATTTTGAATGCCTGTGGATGAAGGATAGTTGCTTAAATTGGAATAAATTGAGTAATGTTCATATGCGATCACTTTTTCAAGTGGTACATATTCAAAACAATTTTCAAAACAAACATGAATCGAGATGTTCTAATTCTTGCAATTTAGTCTATACTTGTGTGTGTGCGCATCACATAGTAATGCTAGCCTAATAAATTGGAATAAGAGCATATAATGTAGATAAGATTCATATCATGATTAATAGAAGCCGATCTTCGATCGGGCTAGCGGGGGTGCTCAATTCATGACCTTCTCCTCTCGTACCTAAGTTCCCGAGCCGAGACAATCTTGGTGATGAAGGACACGTCGCCTTTGGCATGAGTCATGGGCTTCTTAAATTTCCCAAGTATATTTAGGTGACAACTCTGTATCTGGCAAAGCAGTCCATTTTTGACATTTTTGATTCAAAGTTGATTTTCCAAAAGATTTGTCGGATTGGGACTATTTGGTGTTTATCTATTTCACATTGCACTTGTGAGATCAGATTCAGAACTGCGGAAGTTCAATACTGTAAGGCTTATTCGTCTTCCGGAAGGGCGCACGAAAAGTCGAGCTGTAAGTTGTTGGCCTTAAATCTCTTCTGTTGTAACATGAATGGGATTACTCAACCTTAGCTCGGTTTAGGAACTTCAAAGTTGGCGAGCAAAGTCAGCTCGGCAACTTGCTTCTTGGCGAGCAAAATATGCTTGGTAAGGAACTTCAAAGTTGGCGTGCGATGTCAGCTCGACAACTTGCTTCTCGGCGAGCAAAATCAGCTCGGCAAGGAATTTCAACGTTTGCAAGCAAAGTCAGCTCTGCAACTTGCTTCTTGGTGAGCAAAATCAGCTCGGCAAGGAACTTCAACGTTGGCGAGAAAAGTCAGCTTGGCAACTTGTTTTTTGGCGAGAAAAATCAGCTCGGCAAGGAATTCCAAAGTTAGAAAGTAAGGTTAGCTCGGCAAAATCAGCTCGACAAAGAAGTTCAACTTTGACAATCAAAGTCAGCTTGGCAACTTGCATCTTGGCGAGCAAAATCATCTCGGCAAGGAACTTTAAAGTTGGCAAGCAAAGTCAGCTCGACAACTTGCTTCTTAGCAAACAAAATCAGCTCGGCAAGGAATTTCAACGTTGGCAAGCAAAATTAGCTTGGCAACTTGCTTCTTGGCGAGCAAAATCAGCTCGTCAAGAAACTCCAAAGTTGGCGAGTAAGGTCAGCTCGGTAACTTGTTTCTTGGTGAGCAAAATCAGCTTGGTAAGGAATTTCAACGTTAGCGAGCAAAGTCAGCTTGGCAACTTGCTTCTTGGTAAGCAAAATCAGCTTGGCAAAGAACTTTAACGTTGGTGAGCAAAGTCAGCTTGGCAACTTACTTCTTGGTGAACAAAATCATCTCGGTAAGGAAGTTGGCAGGTAAGGTTAGCTCGGTAACTTACTTCTTGGCAAGCAAAATCAGCTCTACAAGGAATTTCAACGTTGGCGAGCAAAGTCAGCTCGACAACTTGCTTCTTAGCGAGTAAAATAAGCTCGACAAGGAACTCCAAAGTTGGCAAGTAAGGTTAGCTTGGCAACTTGCTTCTTGGCGAGTAAAATCATCTCAGCAAGGAACTTCAAAATTGGTGAACAAAGTCAGCTTGGCAACTTGCTTCTTGGCGAGCAAAATCAGCTTTGCAAAGAAAGTCAATGTTGGCGAGCAAAGTCAATTCGGCAACTTGTTTCTTGGCAAGCAAAATAAGCTCGGCAAGGAACTCCAAAGTTGGCGAGCGAGGTCAGCTCGACAACTTGCTTCTTAGCAAGCAAAATTAGCTCGGCTAGGAATTTCAACGTTGGTGAGCAAAGTCAACTCGGTAACTTGCTTCTTGGCGAGCAAAATCAGCTCGATAAGGAATTTCAACATTGGTGAGAAAAGTCAACTCAACAACTTGCTTCTTAGCGAGCAAAATCAACTCATTAAGGAACTTCAACGTTGGCGAGCAAAGTCAGCTTGGCAACTTACTTCCTGGCGAGCAAAATCATCTCGGCAAGGAACTTCATAGTTGGCGAGTAAGGTTAGCTCGGCAACTTACTTTTTGGCGAGCAAAATTAGCTCAACAAAGAACTCTAAAGTTGATCAAAACCATCAATAAACCTCTTGTTGAGTAAAATCTGTCTAGCAAGGAATTCTAAAGTTGAACAAAACCATTAACAGACCTCTTGCCAAGCAAAATCCGCCCGGCAAGGAATTCTAAAGTTGATCAAAACCATCAACAAACCTCTAACCGAGCCGCAAGGAATTCCAAAGTTGATCAAAAACCATCAACAAACCTCTTGCTGAGCAAAATCCGCCCGACAAGGAATTTTGATCTTTCCGTTAAAATGATTGTCAGTTGCCCCTTAAACTATGCTAAATCTGTTTGGTGGGACGAAAATACAATAATTCTCAAAAAATGGTATACTTGTTTCATTACGTCAATAGTAGAAAGGGTTAGAAAAGTAAAACTAAGAGTAAAACTTCATATTGGCAGTATTCGGTGTTCCAAAAATAGATCGGCCATTTATATTCTGTGAGTTTTATACCCCTTTTCCTCGTCCTTCTTACTGATGTCTTCCAAAACCGAACTCCCCAGATCTCTTCCATGGTTGTTTGCATGACCATCCTCTTGTCCAATTGCATTGACTTTCCCCACGATTCTTTTGTCTGCCACTACTGGATTTGTCTCCACAGTAGCGGCAACCGTGTCATCTTCAACTTTGATGTGTTCGTTAATCTTTCGCATCAATAGCTCCATTGTTGCGGGTTGATTCATTATGAGTGTATCCCTCAGCCCATATCTGATGCTTGTATTGGGTGATAGCCAACTTTGTGGGGCATTCATATATCTCGTTGAATGTCTCTCAATGTTTGGCATTGTACGCCTTTAAGGAGTCACTTGTTTCCATCTTGATTCCCAAAAGGTGGTCGACTTCTTTGGGCGTTTTGGTGTTGGTCTTGAATCATGTCACGAATGCCTCCGCTAACTGCTGTCATCTCCCGATACTTTCCTCCGGCAGCCTCTCGAACCATTTCAAGCCCAACTCACCCAAACTTGATAGGAAAATAAGGCACATAAGTGCGTCGTTTTGCCTGTAACCAGCCATAACCTGCCAGAAGTGGCTTACGTGCATGTATGGATCGGTTTTTTCATCATAGAGCATAAACTTGGGCTGGTGGAAGCCCGCAGGGAGCGGTGTGGTTTCTATCTCGAGGGAGAAAAGGGTGGCGCTCAGCCTTACCAAGTCCCTATCCAATGGCACGTGCGCAGCCAAGCATGGCGGCAACATTATGACTTCTTTGCTAGCGCGACCTTCGTTGGACAACCGTTGCAACGCTAACACCATTTGCACCTCTCGCCGGCGTGCTCTTTCTTCCAAGACATCCCTCAAGTCCTTCAAACAAGCAGAGTAAGAGTATCTCGACATCGTCGACGGACGTGAGAGACGGTAGCTGATATCTCGTGCGCATGACTTCTCCACCAGCGGGTCAGAATCACCAATCCCATAGCTTCTGGTGATGAAAAGGGAAGCCAGCCTCCGTTGGTTTTGGTTGCCTGAACGACGGGGTTGGGTGCGCTCACTATGGTTACCCACCCCAGCAACAACCTTCCCTTTGACTTGTCGTTTCAAGGCCTCCATCTCTGTCGCCATCCTTCGAATGAGGGCATCTTGGTCTCTCAGTTTATGCTCCTAGCTCTGAGCGTGTGACTTTCTTCGCAACTGGTGCTTGTCTAGACTCTGCGAGTGGTCAATGCTCCTTGCGCACTTGTCTTGCGCATCTATGGGAAGACATCTAGAAGTCTCTGGGCCCTCTATGGTCGGAATGGCAGGAGGGCCGTCTCTTCTCCGGATGGACTTTGGGGTGACGCCGTCGACGACGGACAGCGGAGTTTCGTCGTTGTGTTCCATGAAAAAGTGATCGGAAAAGCTTAGAGGATAAGGTTTTGTCTATCAAAGTTTTCCACAAACGGCGCCAATTGTCCGGAGAGGAAATATTCGTCACTCTCCGTACTCCTCGTGTCCAAGCTTTGAGTAATGTCGCTTAACTTGAGAATAGAAAGATGGTGAGAATTCATCCAAAAAAAGAAAGATGGTGAGCTACTCGGCGGGTGTGCGGCCAAAAACACCTCCGACAATCAAG
>JAPPVO010005352.1:0-22318 GCA_030407325.1 Camellia japonica | reverse complement strand
CTCAAAACACCAACATAGTTCAAAAAGTTCAAAATTTTGGAGAAAAACATTTGAGATGACCCTTTTTGAAACATGTAAAATCTCATAAACCCTAAAACATAACTCAAAAGCATACATTGAATGAAATGCATTCTCAATAAACAATTTTCTAAATTCTACAACATTCTCTCAATGTTAACATAATGTTCAACATCTCTCAATATCATCGCAATTACTAATATTTCTCAAATATCATCCAACAATATCCATATGTGTGTGTGTGTGTGTGACATACGACAAGATTCCATATTCACAATCAATATCAAATTCCATAAACTAATATATCTCAATCATGCCATTTCATGGTAATTTATCTAACAACAATTCATTCATCTCATGGATATCTCAACAATGTATCAAGCAATGAAATTTCTTCATTTTTCTCAAATAGAAATCCAACATGTCAAGAGTTTTCTACAAAACCCAACTTTTTCCAAGTTTTCCAAAACTAGGGTTTTCACAAAATTAGGGTTTTTCATTTTGAAAAGGTTTTTCACCAAATAGAGCTCTCAAAACACCATCATAGTTCAAAAATCTCAAAAATTTGGAGAAAAACATTTGAGATGACCCTTTTTGAAACATGTAAAATCTCATAAACTAAACCCTAACTCAACATGCATCAAAATATCATCAAAATCACCATAGACGTGCTAAGACATATATATAACTCAAAGAATATTCCTACCTCAAGATATGGAGAGAAGATAAGAATGGTATTGAAAACCGATCTCCACCGCACAAGATGTAGCCCTCGATGAGCTCTACAAAATTGATGAAGGAATTAGGGTCAAATCTCCAATGGATTTGGAGAAATCAAGAATTTATAGAGGTTGTTGAGTGTTTGTAGAGAGAAGGAAGAGCAAAATAAATATATATATATATAGAGAGAGAGAGAGAGTGAGAAACAAAAGAAATGAGAAAAGGGGAAGGAGATCAACTTAAAAGAGGAAAAAAAGAAAAAAATTCGAAGTTTTAAACATTTCCGCAAGTGCGGCACCCTCTTCCCGTGCGTACAGACCCTAAGCCGTACGTGCGGTTTCTCTCCTCTGTAGTGCGGTTTTTGCCTCCCGCGCATGCTTTTATTCTAGAAGTTACGCCTCGAAACTTCACCTCTCACCATACGTGCGGCTCCTCTCCCCGCATGTGTGGCCTATCTCCCGCACGTGCAGTTCCTCCTTCGCACATGCGGTTTTGTTTACCAGAATGTGATCGTAAGTTTTAACTAGGGTTTTCTCCACTCTAGTCCGCCTTCGCACTAAAAACAAGGAAATTAGACCCCAAAACTAGTTTAGGATGCTAATACATGAAAATTTTTGGAACGTGGCAAACCCACATGGCCGATGAGACCTCATATTGAAATTAAGCCTGAATTTAAAAATTTAAATGAAATTAAAAAGAGAATGAAATGGGTGATATACCTAGGACATCACAACTTCCCCATTCTAGGAAATTTCGTCTCCTAAATTTGAATACCCTCTCAACAAAACTCCAAAACCCCAATGACCGTAACAACACAACAACGTAGTTACACTCCAAATGACTAACAATGCCAAAGAGAACTCAATAACAACTTAATTATAACTCCGTAAATCACACTCTTGATAATATTCCAAAATGACCATTATATTCCCAATAGAGCCATAGCCATTACCTCAACAACAACTGATACAATGATCATAAACAAGAAATTTAATAACAATTTCGATAATTCAACAACAATCTTCATGTCCAAAATGACAACAATTTTAATAACAAGTAGTTAACAATAACAGTGCTCACTCCCAAAAAAACATTAGAGAGTATTAAAATCTCAAATCAATTAACCATTCACAAACAAATCCGGATACTTGGAGCGAACTTCGACCTCATGTTCCATGTAGCCTCCTTAATTCCATGGTGTCTCCACAATACCCTCACTAACGGTATGGTCTTACCTCTTAACACTTATTCTCGGGTGTCTAGGACTTGAATTGGTCTCTGTTCCTATGAGGCATCCTCATCAACCTCTAAGTCGGCCCAATCAAGTATATGTGAAGGGTCGGGTTCGTACTTACAAAGCATGGAGATATGAAACACATCATGAACCCCAGAAAGTTGGGGCAGTAAGGCCAAACGGTATGCCACTTCCCTAATCTACTCTAGAATCTCGAAAGGTCCAATAAACCTCGAAGATAATTTCTCACTCTTCCCAAATCTAATCAACCCTGCCTCGACGAGATCTTAAGAAACACATGGTTACCGACCTCGAAGGATGTCTCCTCTTATCAACATAACTCTTCTGTCAACTTTAAGCCATGGCTAACCTCTTTCGGATGAGAGCAACTTTCTCGATTGTCTCATGAACTAACTCTAGACCCAACATCGGTACATCTCCTATCTCGACCCAACAAATCAGTGATCTACAAGGTCGGCCATATGAGGCCTCAAACGGTGCCATCCCAATACTCACCTGATAATTATTGTTATAAGAAAATTCAATCAACAGTAAGTATCTCTCTTGTGACCCCTTGAAATCAAAGCACTTTTTGCCGCCTACGCCTGCCATACCTACCACCACCACATCCGCGCCTTGATATTCTAATAAAGGTAACACAATAATTTAGCACATTTATAAATGTGCCGAAGCTAATTGACTCACGTCCTAATACAACGGACAATAAATAATTCATTCCACATAAGCATCGAGTCACAGTCACAAAAGAATTTTCTTTCTAAATAATAATCATTCCGCCACATTACCAGAGTTCTAGTTAGAATTACCAGTGATCAAGTGATCTTCTAACAAAACTTCTAGAAACTCGTAGACTCAATCAATTTCTTAGAAACCAAATCCCATACTCATCTTGTCACATAAACATGTTATCACATAGCCTACCAAGTCTACTTCTAATACTATCTAGTGAGATAAACCCATTGTGGTAATAACCACGTCCCATGATCCCAAAGTATTTAAACTCGGTTGCTCTGATACCAAGTTATAACACCCTAAAATAATAACAACAACCTACCTCACGATATTCAATGGAAAAGCATAAACTTGCTTAACCTTTCATTGATATTCCTTTACTGTACAAAAGATGACATATGCATGTATACATTCATAAATCGTAGATCCTAAATATATAGCATATGACATGTATGAGTGAACTAAAAACAAAAGGAAGTACAGATAAGTTTATGCCTTAATAACTACATATTTCCAAGACAATGCTTCGTTACAACAAAAGTAGATCAAGTCCAAAACAATTAAAAAATCCGAGACTTGTATAAAAGATAGTTGCAATAAAAGAAACAAATATGAGCCTTCACCTCCACAATCCTCCCAAGCTAATTCCTTGGTGCTTTTCATCAGCACCTGAAAGTTGGTTTCAACAAAGAGTGAGCTAAAGCCAGTAGAGATACTTAAACACAACGTATGAAGCTTAACACAATCATATGGTGAATGTATATGCATGCCATTTACTAAAACATTATACTTTCTCTTTCAAAACAATGCAATGCCTCAGTTATATATATATATATCAATTCATAAAATAATACTTTTTAAATCAGAAAGAAAACAAGGCAGTGGATACAAAATATTGAAAATCTCTATGTACGTGTCTGCCAGTAGGCTATGCAAGCACTACGAAATCCATTTTATCGATACTAACCGGAAGGATCGGCACCTAACTGTGCGGGTTTCTAGACTTTCACAAAGGACACACAGGCCATCATAATAAAACCACGACCATACACCTTAACCAGATTCACCACAATATTCACTCATTTTTCTTAAAAATAATACATTTTCAGTGTGTATGTAAGAAATAATGTTTAATGCAAGATGTTTGAGTAGTTGGTTATAATTAACCTAATCCTCATGTAATTTCTACAACAATCAAAGTTATTCTCCGCCGATAACTCAAAACAGATATCTCTACTCAATAGATAAATTTCTAGCAACAAGTATAATTTCATAATCTCAAAATGGGAGTGATAATGCATATCCAACTTCACCCTCATCATCAACAGATACATTCATTTTATCTTTTCAAAATCCGACATTTTTTACTCTTATTCAAAGGTTAAACACTAATGATTTCAAATAAAACATCTTTTATTTTCAAAAACCCATTTTTAGAAGAAATTTTTAATATTTCAACATAACTCAACAACACACTCACTCCAACATCCTTTTTCAAGAACCCATTTTGAAAATTCCTCTTTTATATTTCAAAAACTCCCATAAAGGAACCTGATGACCCATAAAGGGACCTAATATCACATGATGCTAAGGATGCCATGAATACATTCAGAAAGTTAGACAATCATCCATTTAATCATAAAATTTCTTTTCAGAAAACTGATCACATCATATCAGTCAGAAGATGCTTAAAGTTGAACATAGCTTTACAGAGTAATTACTCACCGATAGCTCTAGTAGAAGAACAGACAAAGTAGACAGATCAGACAATCTAAGGCGCGAGACCTACATAAACACATAATGGATACACATTGAAACACACGTTCAGAAAATACGTATCTTATTTCTTTTCTATGTTAGTGTGTTTCTAATCCTTATCCTTATTGTTATGTTTTAATTAAGGCGTAGGAATGCCTAAGATACAATGAGGATGCTAAAATATAAGTTGAAACACTTAGCCAAAATTCTAAAACAGGGCAGTTTACTCGAGTGCAGCTTTGGTCGCTCGAGCGGACCCCTTGGTCTGCAAAATTTCTAGGAGCTCTTGTTTTACGCTCGAGCTCAACTTCCTCTGCTCGAGCTGTGAGGCCCTTGAAAATTTTACTTTCTTAAAAGTCCATTACTTTTAAATTATTTCCTTGAAGTCCCTCAGTTTCTTAATTAATTACAATTTTAACCCTAAGGTCAAAATATATGCGCCAACTAAAAACTCGCAAACCCTAATCGATTTCAGTAACTTAGGAATCATTTCTAATATCCTAATACTGATTAATTGACTCCCTAAATGTGGAATTACCACTTGAAAATCCTAGGTTTTTCTCATTTTTATCACGTTTGTTGGTTGATCGCCTTTTTAGTCGAAACAAGAAATCCAAACCAAATTAGAATCTCTAACCCTAATTTAGTTTAATTCTATACTAAAATAAATATTCCAATTCATAAATTAAATCCAAAGCCCTTACACTTTTATTAAATCACTTATTGACCCCAAACAAGTACTATTATATATATACACTTGTACCTTTAAACCTGTTTTATACACCATATTTTGAAAATTTCAACAATTGTACACAAGAAAAAAATAAAATAATTCCCTCAAATCAGCCACGTGGCCAGCCACCCTAGGAAAGTTGAATATATACAACTTTTTCAAACCATATCCATGAATTCAAGGAAAAATATTGGCTAGTACCCCCAAAACATGGAACCATGCCTCCACCCTAAGTCCAATCCTAACCAAAGCCTAACTAGATTATGATTAATTGTATAATTAAGTCCTCTAATCATTCACCGTTTCATTAGATTCCAAGTAAATCCAAAATGTCCAATCCATTTCCAACCAATGGGCACTTTAGACCTTTTGCACCAATTTTATTATAAAAACCACCCCTCCCTTAGAATTTTACATATAAGAACACATACACAAAAACTTCATTCAGCTGAGAGGAAGAGAGGGGAAGAGGGTGAGCTTGGTGGACGAAAGGAAAGAAAGAAAATGTCTTGTTAGCTAACCAACCAAGCCTTAAGTAAGCCACATTATCATCTCTCATTCTATTTTCTTTTTCCAATACATGTTATTAAAGTCTTGAAATCATATTTTCAGATGTGTTGTAATAGTGTTCATGTGTTCAAAGTTGATGAATTGGACTTTGATCCTTCTTCTATTCATATTTCTCTTAATAGATGCAAAACTACCATTTTCTTTCCATATCTCGCATTTTTTTTAAAGGCATACCACCACTATAAAAATATGAGTTATTGATACATTATTTAGTATGTTTTCATCACAAAATAAGTGAAATTTTTTCCTTAGTTGGCCTCTTTTCTCACTAATCTTCTTATTTTGAGTATTGTACATGAAAAATCTGTTTTACAGCCAACTTTCGAAAATTCTAGAAAAATGTAAAAACATTTTCTAGACCTCAGTTTTATGTCAAAATCTTACTTAAGGAGTTATATTTCAATGAAAATTGGTTTCACTGAAAACGAGTGAGCGGTTTGTAAGCAAATCCGATTCTCGTAACGGTCGACGAAATCTAGACAGCGCTGGAGTGTTTCTTAAATAACTAAAAATATAGCTAAGATATTCCATTTTTGAAACATGTTTTGAAAACTAGATTAAATTCTCTACGAACCATAGGAAGGAAAAGTTTGGAAAAAAATCTGAAATAGCCCTTTTGATTTTAATCTTTAAGTAGTACTGAATTTGGAAATTCTATTTGGCATTAGTATTTTATGCTCTTGTGTTCATGAATATGCTTATTAATATGTCTTGGTATGATATAACATATGTCATGGGTGTATACCTTTTATTTTATTCCTTCGATGATGTTTACACTTATGCAAATTTATTCTTGTTACTTGCTTGTACTAACCAACTTAAAACGTTAATCTCAATGGAAAACTTAATGGGGTGGCTAATGGGGTTTCGATCACATGAGTGCTGTTATGAGATAAAGTTATGTTCAAATTGAATTGATTAGTGGGACGTGTTCCCCTTGAAAGTAAAGTCTTGCGCAAGCGGTTGTTTTGGAACCCTTGAACGGAGCGATTGTATTTGGACCCTAGGTATTTGGTGTAAGGAGGGATTTGGGCAAGGCCCATTATTACCGTCTCTTTTGAGGCCCTACGGTTAGCGCTACGTGGTAAATAACCGTTGGTAGGCATCCTAGGTAAGTTCTGTAACAAAATAGCAAAAGAGAGGGCATATCAAATAATCTACGCCCGATTCTTGTGGTTGGGAGAACGAAGTCTCTTTGGGGGATTTCTAGTTTACTAACAACTAACCTTGTAATCTTTGTTATTTTCTTGAATATCATGTTTCTTTCTTCATTGTTGTAATTGCCATTGTGTATTGAATTGGGAAAAAGGGACAGGGTGTGTGTGCGTTTACTGAGCATTCAAAGCTTATGGCATTTCATGCCAGGTATTGAAGAAACATACGAGGCCGATGAAGAGCCAGAGACATTTGAAGACTTATGTTTGCCTTAGAGAAAATTAGAAGCCATTTTGCTTATGAGTCTGTTCGTGCTTTTTGGAATGTAATAGTAATGGAACTCATTTTGAAATTTAAGTTTTGAAACACTGTAATTATTATTTGTTTATATATCTTTTTAATCATATGACTATCTCTTCGTTACTTATGAGACATTGCGTTAATACCTCTTAAGATCTGTCAAAAAGATAGCTTGCTATCTAAGGTGGTTAGACTTAGAAGGGAGGCTATATTGACTACTCCAACCTTCTTGGGATCTTACCTAGCTATTGACCAAAGGACTCTTTAGTGACGTTACCCTAACCCTTAGAGTAGAAATTGGGGTGTCACAACTTGATATCAGAGCTTAGGTTTTAGCCTCACCAACGCGTTTCGACTTGCGGTTAGAGACTACCTTGCTCCGACTATGATATATTATTATAACACTACCTATTCTATTAACTAAAAGACATCAAAAAAATAGAAATTTTATTGACTTATCTTAGGGTGTTTCTTCGAATTTCGAGCATAGTAAGATCGACTTATAAGGACGTATTTTAGGATCGGGAAATGGTTTTAACTTTGAGCAAGGCCTCACATCGCGTAATAGGGGTACTATTAGTTCTACGCGTCTTCTATTGATCGTTGTACCCTCATCTTGTATTCGTAACCTTTATTCGATGTCATCCTTTTCCAAGATTAAGTCATGACCATCTAGTTCTATTTTATATACTATCCTTTGTAAAATTGACCTCCTTTGAGCCCTAATTATTTAGCGCAAGGCTTCTTATAAATAGTTTCATTTTCTTTACTTGGTGACGAATCTTGGATATTCAATTTGAAATGCGGACAGCTGACGCAGTTTTAAGTTAAATATCTAGCTTAGTCACTACCTCTATAACCTTAACCATATTAACGTCTGAAACTGTAATGTCATCCATTCCATTATATCATTTATCCATATTTTAGATTATCCTTGTGTTAATTGATGCTATTACACCTTCATACTTTTCGATCTCTACTTCGTAATCATTCTATTAACCAAACTCTGGTAGTTATTATTTTGCCTATTGTAAATATATGAAGTGACAATTTGATCTATATTTGTAGACTGTTACTTGCTCTAATATTTCACCACACCCTAAGAAAACTAAACCTTAATTTCAAGTCTAGTAGAAAGATTACCTCCAACTAGAAATCTAGAAAATAACTTATCCCGTGCCATAAACAGAATGGTAGATAAGTGAGCTAATGACTACTCAGAGACAAGCAACAATGCCCATAACCGTCCCAGAAATCAGCATGGACCCGTACCTGCGGGAGCCAATATCCTTAATAATCTTGGGCACCAAATTCTGAAAAAACTAGGACAATTAAGGACCAATCGACAAAACGAGAGGACTCGACTCTCTTGGAGTTCAGAAAACAAAGGCCACCAAAGTTCATAGGAGTACTAGACCCGAGAGTGGCTGAAAATTGGCTTCGGCAAATAGAGAAAATACTGGACACTATGGGAATAACTAAAGATGGCAATAGACTAGCCTTGGCAGTATTCGAACTAGACGATGAGGCCGATCATTGGTCCAAAACAAAGGGTAGTTGCTTGAGTGCAAGTTCTGTCGCTCGAGCTAACCCTCAAACTCTGCAAAAGTACTAGGAGCTCGTATTCTTCTCTTGAGCGCAAACTCCACCACTCGAGCGAACAGCACGAATTCTGAAATTTCCAGATTGCTCTCCAAGCTCCAAAACTCAAATACAAAGCTTCAAAGCACATTCTTTGGGCCCAAAACTTGAGAAAACATGACTAAACTTGTATAACTTCATGAATTGAAGATCAATTCGCAAAATCAAGGCCCAAAAGCATGCCAATTGTTCAAATCATACTTGAAACTTGGAAAACATAACATACATGAGTTGATATGAACTCCAATATTCCAAAACATGATCAGATAAAGTATTTGATGGGAAACAAGATGAATTCCCAAATCTAAGTTCAAATTGTTGCATGCATGAGGGAATTTCTTAGAAAACATGCTCAAAATGCAATTAAATACACATGAATGTAAGAATTGATCTTCCTTTAACTTCTTAAGCTTAATTCTAGAATCTCTTAGCTCAATTCTCTTGAATTCATATATGAACCAACTCAATTACAAAACTAAAGGCTAGAATTCTTACCTTAGGTGTTCAATTGGGCTCTAGATGACTAGTTCTTAGAGTCTCCAAGCTAATTCTTTCAAAAGTTCTCTTAATTCTCTACAATTCCCTTCATTAAGCTTGAATTTACTCTCTTTCTAGGCTTTTCCCTCTCTCTCACGTTTTTGTCTCCACAAGGTGAGAAAGGAGAGTGTAAAGATGAGTTTAGGGTCTAAATTAACCTTATATAGGCATGTAGTAAATTAATTTAATTACTTCTTGTTTAGGCTAATTAGCTGTAATTATTTTATTCTAGTTATTTGGTTCCGAATTAGATTTCAATTAAACCTACCACAAATTACTAAAAATTCCAAATTACACATTAACCTAGGAAATTTTGTGATCGAATGCCGATAAGGCCTTCAATTTGCATACTGAAACAGAAATACGAACAGATATTCCTACCATGAACAAATATAGACTCAAACAATACATAGAATGCACAATTAATTTGTAATTTCATCTTAATTCCTTGTTAAGCATTCCAAATCATGGATTATAGACTAATCACAAGTCGGGGTTGTTACAATCTTCCCCCCTTAAAGAGTTTGGTTCTCCAAACTCGAATTACCTTCATTTCGGAAAAACGTGGGGTCCAATGGAAACAAGTTCGGATATCTCTTCATCATATCTTTTTCTGTTTCCCATGTTGCATAAGTTCTTTCATAATTTTGCCAATCAACCTTCACCAATGGAATCTCTTTGTTCTCAATCTCTTGATTCTTCGATTGACAATCTGGATTGGTCGTTCCTCGTAAGTATAATCATCTTTCAAAAGTATATGAGTTGGCTCAATTACATGTAACAGATCTCTAAAATAATCCCGAAGCATTGAGACATGAAAAACATTGTGCATATTCTCCATAACTGGAGGTGAAGCCACTTGGTATGTCACAGGATTGATTTTTTCAATAATTTCATATGGCCCAACATACCGTGGTGCCAACTTCCTTTTAACCCCAAATCGCGTTTGCCCTTTCATTAGAGTTACTTTGATAAACACATGATCACCGACTTCATATTCTCTGTCTCTCCTCCAGACATCCGCATAACTTTTTTGACGACTTTGTGCAGTTTTCAAACGTTGTTGAATTAGTTTCACTTTCTCAGTCATCTCTTGTACAAGTTATGATCCCAATAATGATTTATCGCCTACTTTAGCCCAATAGATTGAAGATCGGCACTTTTGACGATATAGAGCTTCATAAGGAGCCATCCCAATACTTGAGTGATAGCTGTTGTTGTATACAAACTCGGCCAAAAGCAGATACGTTTCCCAATTTCCTTGGAAATCTAGTACACACATTCTAAGCATATCTTCCAAGATTTGAATGGTTCGTTCAGATTGGCCATCTGTCTACGGGTGATAGGCACTACTTAGTCTCAGCTCAGTTCCTAAGGCTTGTTGCAGGCTTTTCCAAAATCTTGAAGTAAACTTGGAATCTTTACCTGACACTATGGCTACTAGAACTCCATGTAATCTCACAATCTTATTCATATAAATATTAGACAATTTATCCGCATTATAAAAAGTTTTGACAGGCAAAAAGTGTGCAGATTTAGTCAAGCGATCAACAATAACCCAAATAGAATCCATACCTCGAGAGGAGCGAGGCAATCCGACAATGAAGTCCACCGTGTGTAGACACCCCATTTTTGACCGACCTTAAGACTCAGACGTCATCGATTGAGCGCTCGGTGATGGTGCATGTTGTGCTTGTTCTGAAGTTTCGGAGTTTTGGCTGAGAGCCTTACCCTCCGAGCCTCGGAACTTTTTGTGCCTTGACTCGGTCTGCGGACCAAGTCTTGTTTTCTCTTCCTGAAGGGAGGGAGAGGTCTTTTAGACCATCTCTCAGTGGTCGTAGGCTACTTTTCGTGGTCGTAGGCCACTGTTCCCGTTTGGAGACTTGTTTCTGGTTTTCGGAGCCGTCGGCTGCGTGCCTCGACTCGGGACTGCTTAACATTCTCTGTTTGGCACGGTTTTTGGAACACACCTTGTTTCCTCTGTATAAAGGGACACTGTGGTCCGAGAGACCACTTTTGTGGCTGTACGCCACTTTTGGTGCTCAACAGCCAGTTTCCGGGGCACCCGACCGCGTGTTTTGCCCCCCGAACTCTTGTTTTGCATCCGTGTTGGTTCATTTTTGGCATGAACCTTGTTTTCCTTGTTCGGGAGGTGGTACAAGGGTAGGAGACCACCTTTTCTCCTTGGAGACCACTTTATCCCCGCCAGCCGATTTTCTTGTCGGAAAGTTGGCTTTCTTGGTCTTTGGGCCACATTTGCTGGTCTCCCACCACACCACTAGCTTGCTTTCAAAGTGGAGACCACCTATTGTGCCTGCCGACCACCTTGTTCTGTGGGAGACCACTTGCCCTGGTAGGTCGACCAGGGAAAGTGGTCGGCTGACCACTTCTTCTGGTCGGCCAGCTTCCTCCTATTTTGTCTGTCTGAGTGCATGCCAACTGTGCCAGCTGGAAGGCACAGACTGGATCCTCCATACACGTGTATGGAGGATTTGCAACCAAGTTTTTAGCTTCTTGGAGAAGCTTTGGCTTTGAAACTCTATAAGAGAGGCCCTCCCTCTCCTTATACCAGGTTAAAAAAAATTGCTCTAAGGCAAAGCTTATATCTCTCTCTTGGTCTCTATATTTTAGGCTAAGAAAGTGCTTTATTCTTGGCCTATTGCACACCACCTCATAACCATACACCTCCACCATTGTTACTGAGTTGCTGGAGGGTTTTGAGAGGTCTCAAAAGTTGGGTTTTGGTTCAGAAAAGTTGTTGGTTTTGCTGAGCTTCAAGGGTAACTCATTTTCCCTCTTTTTAAGCATTGTTTTGATCCTTCTCTTAGCCTCATTTGCATGCTTATTTGAGTTTTGTTGTCAACTGAAAAAAGCTTCATATTTAAGTGTTTTTCATGTTTGTTTAAGGCTCTTTTGGTGTTGAGGGACATCTACCCTCTTGCATGCTCTATTTAGCCTTGTTTTGTGCCATGCCATAAGGCATTCAAGCTAGTCTTTGCTTGGCCTTCCTACCACTGAAATCCAGTGGATTTTCAGTGGTCAGAATGTGGCTTTGAGGGCCTAAATCAGAGAGGGGTGACCCTCTCTCTTGTTGTCTTGTTTACTAGCATTTTTGGCCTACCAAAGGAGCATATGTTTATACCATTTGGAGGCCTAGTTCAGGAACTTTTTGGTGACTTATAGGACCTACCTAGGCTCTGACCATGGCTGGTTTGGTCCCCTTTTGCTTGCTTCTTGCATGTGTAGAGTAATCCCTTTCATGGCTTATCAAAGGAGCATGTTATTCTTGCATGTATTGGTCTTGTTTCAGTAGGTTTTTGGCCATCATTTGGCATGCCATGACTCTGTTTTTTCTTGGTTTGGTAGTCCTTCACATGCTTCATATGCTTGTAGTGTAACTCATGTTCAGTAGCTCACAATGCATGTTGTTTTGGCCCTCTATTCTAGCATATTTTGGCCATACTTCAAACTGACTTTGTTCATATTTTGGGCTACCTTAGCTCTATCTTAAGGCCTCTTGGTCGAAAAGTGCTAGCCATGCATACTTGTTGTGTAAAAGCATTGACTAGCTTTGAGTTTGGAGGTCCCTTACATGCTTAACTTGAGCTACTTACATGTTTTGGCATCATTGGGCATGATATTTTAGAGCTTATAGGGGTGCTACACTTCCATATTTTTCATGCTTAAGTGCTCTTTAGAGTTGTGCATTTATGCCTTATTTGCGAGCCATTGCATGAGCTTCACTTTTGTGCCTTTCAAGCCATCATCCCAACCCATTTTGCCACTGTTTTGGGCCTGCTTAAGGTCTGTTTGGAGTTGGTTTTGGCATTTGAGCATCGCCTTGTATGCCTCTAGTGTAGTGTTTTTCACTAGCTTCGGTACTTGAGCCTTTCAACATGCATTGTGTGAGTTGTTTGCATGATTCGGAGCCATTTTGTATGTCATTTTAGAGCTGGAACATGTGTCATTGTATGTCATATTTCATCCTTTCAATGCTTTCGAAGAGTTGCATTTTGTGCCCTTGGGCTTAGGTCCTTGCATTGTGTATGCTAGCATGAGTTTTGGAGTCTTGTTTTCATCATGTTTCGCCACTGATTTGGGTGTGGCTGAGGCCTATTCATTTTGGTTTAAGTCCATTTTTGCATTGAGTATGCCATTGTATTCCATAGCATTGAGTATGCCACATTGTCGCATGATTGATCATTGCATTGTGCATGCCTTGTTCGTCTCATTGCGTATGTTAGTTCTTAGGTGCATTGTGTATGCTAAGTACCACATGCATTGAGTATGCCATTGTTAGTTCATAGCATTGTGTATGCTAGTTGCATGTTTGCATGTCATCCTTTGCATGTTTGCATCACTTAGTTGCATAACATTTAGGTTGCATACTTAAAGTCGCATTGTGCATGCCATTATTTGTTGCATTGTGTTCGGAATAGGAGTTAGTTCGAACACGAGAAACGAGGGATGTTTCGTACTCATAGTGACGAAACGTGCCTCGATTCTCGGTCGCCGACACTCTTGACTACCCATGACGGAGTTGTTGGCTTTAGGTGCTTGTATGTGCATTCATTTCACATTGAGTCGTGCAATTCGACTCCTCGGCCATCATGCATCGAGATGCGCGACCGGTGGCCCGAGGGTCGAAGACTACACTCCGTAGAGCTTATGCAATGACGGGAAGAGTGGTCATGCACACATGTGTTGCAAATACCTTGTTGTGCCTCTCTCTTTCCCTTTGTTGCAAAAAAAACAAAATCCAAGAGAAGAAACTGGTCGGCCGACTAGGTTTTCTGGCAGGCCGACCACCTTCTTTGGTTTCCACCACAAAAGGTGGTCGGTAGTTGGTCTCCCATGCCTATAAGCTGGTCGGCAGCCTTCCCACAGTTTCCCGGGGTGAAGTTTCATCTCTCTGGAGCTTTGTGCAAATTTCTGAAATCAATTGCAAACAAAGGCAAGCCGGGGCATCGCAATGGATTTCCCGACAAAGCGACTCGAGCATGCATGCATCCTTTATCATTCAAGGCAGAGCTGAGGTAGTCCACATTCATGTAGTTTGCATGCTAGTTTAATTGCTTACTTAGTTAGTTTGTTAGTTAATTAGAGTTGTGTAATAATTAGCTGTAATTTATTATCCATTTTGGTTGTGTAATAACTAGCTTAATTAGATTAGCTTAGATTAGCTAGTTAATATTGTATTATTTATTCGGACCCTTCGTCGAGAGGGCCAACTGTTGTAATAAGTGTGCGTGTGTGTGATGCATGTCTTCCAATCCCACATCTTTCTTCCTTTTATTTACCAGATTATGATGGTTAGTTTTAAGGCATGTTTCAATTAGCATCCTTATGCTCGAATGATTGCACCCATTCATCTGTCCTGCATGCACCGGGCTCGGCGCATCATACTAACTGCATTGTACTTCAATTCCAAGTTGAATACATGTATCAAGTTGTATCTCACATGACATTTTAGAATAGCCGAGCCTATCTTAGTCGCATTTTGTATGCGTTGCATTAGGCATTCTTGACATAGTTAGGATCATGCATTGATTTCTAACATAGCTTCTTTTTTTTTGGCTCGGAGTACTCGGTAAGTGTTTGTGCTTGTGAGTGACTGCCATGATAACATGTTTGCCATGAGGCTAACTGCTTATGTGATATAACTGCCTGAATGCCTGTGGGTGAAGGTTGGGTTACTTAAATTGGAACAATTCATCGATTGCAAGTTTTAAGCCCACTTGAGAGTGGCAAATCACCATGTTTTCTAAGCCCACTTGAGGGTGGCAAAATCCGCATTTTAGCCTACTTGCAAGTAGCAAACCGCTTTCAAAAACAAACATAAGATGTTTTGTTCCAACTTAGGTGATCCAGTCTATACTTGTATGCTGTGTGCATCACATAGTAATTCTAGGTTAAATAACCGGAATAAGAACACATGTGTTTTCAAAAACAAGATATCATGTTTAGTAGTGGCCGATCTTTGATCGGGCGAGCGGGGGTGCTCATTGCATGACCTTCCCCTCTCGTACCCAAATTCCCGAGCCGAGGCAACTTTGGTGATGACAGACACGTGGCCTTAGGCACGAGTCAGGGTTTCCTAAATTCCCTCAAAATAAAATATTTAGGTGGCGACTCTATATCTGGTAAAGCAGTCCATGTTTGGCACTTCTTTCTAAAAATCAGTTTGTCAAAATGATTTGCCGGATTTGGACTCTTTGGTGATTTATCGGTCTTGCATTGCACTTTGTGAGATTAGATTCAGAACCGTGATATTGAGTCCGAACTGTAGTGAGCCCAATGAACAAAACGGGATTTTCCCAGTACGTTCGGACGCATCTACAGTTTCTGGCGACTCTGCTGGGGATTTAGAGAACTTGACTCGAACTCATGATATCTTGTTTTGACTACACTTATGTGTTTCTTTGCATTGCATTTGCATTGGTGCGCCTAGGACACCATGTTTGCCATCTGCTATTCCTGAATGGTTTGCCAGAGGCTCGCTTTGAGAAGTGTGCCATAAGGCTGATCGGTTACGGGCTCTGCCACGATGGGAACATAAACCCCAGTTTTCACCGGGGCACCCTTTTGACCATTTGACCTAGTGCATATTCGGAATCCATAGTGTGACCATTCCAAGCTAGGACATGTTGCTTACCCGATTATAGGTTGTTTGAAACCACTACATGCGTAGTGAAACCCTAGCTCCTGACAAAATAGGACAGGGAAACCCTACCCCTCCATAGGGGTGTTTTGGCTCTCACTTGTTTGCTATGTGCTTTTAGAGTGTGTCTCTACAGGAATGCATGTATCAGTTTGCAAGTCTGGGCATCAGGCCTGCGGGCATCAGTATCAGTGTTTTCAGAATCAGTTATATCTGCGGGTATCAGATTCAGATTTGGGGCAGTGATTTGGAAACAATGATCAGTGTTTGAGAACAGTATATTCAGCTTACAAATGCCAACTGTGTGTTGTCATACCGACTGTGTGTTGTGTTTATTTAAGCCGTTATGCTGTCCGTTTTCTGGTTGTTTATTTCCTTATTATGCTTTATTTATCTTTTTGCTAGGTAGTTTAGCACAATTGCTTTCGACCAAGTAGATATTCCCCAAGCACTCTGGACTAGAGGTCGCAGACTCCATCGATCTGAGAATCTGGTAGACGGACAACCAGTGTTCCATTCTTTACCCCCGATTACTAGACGGAGGGCAATTAGGCAGAGGATATCAGTTCAGCAGTCAGTTCAGAGGGCTTTGTCTACCCCACCTAAATATAGTAGGGATCAGAGTTCTGTTTCTCCCGCAGAGAGGGAACATATACCAGTAGTTCAGCAAGATTAGGGCAGTATGGCATGAATGGAAGAAATGATGCGTCAGCTCCAGGAGAGCATGAAAACCATGCAGCAAGACGCTGCTCGTCAAGCAGAATTTGCCAAACAGCAGGCTGAGATCATGGCCCAACAAGCAGAGCTAATCACCAGACTACAGCAGCAAGCCGGGGCATCCGCTTCGCACCAAGCTCCTCCCCCACCAAGGGTTCCAATACCCGGGGAGACACCAAATGTCCAGGAAGGTACGGACATTCCGACAGGGCCGGCTCCACCCCCAATTCTACCTCAACTATCCAAAACACCTATCAACCTACCGGATTCTCCCTTTGAGTTCGAGGTGAACCCCACCACATTAAAAGTGAGCAAGCTTGAAAAGCTGTTTAAGAAATCTCAGGGTGTCAAGTCCATTCCAGATATCAAAGATGGGTACACCGACGCGGCCGTGACGCTGCCGAACCAGTTTAAGATGCCACACATTGACCGTTTTGATGGATCCGGTGATCCTATGGTACATCTGCGATTGTTTTCGGACATACTAAGGCAGATGGGCCTCACCAGATTATAGAAGCTTTCTTTATTCGGCCGAACCCTGTCAGGTGCAGCGGCCATCTGGTACGCAAAACTGGAAGATTCCGTCAAAAGGAACTGGGACGAGATGGCTGAGGCCTTCGTAGCTCAATACTCCTATAACATGCAGATCGAGATCACAACTCGTGATCTTGAGACGACTAGACAGGAGCCGAAAGAGAGCTTTTCTGATTTCGTAACCCGCTGGAGGGCCAAAGCCTCGATGATGACTGTTAGGCCGACTAACAAAGATCAAATACGGATGGTTGTGCGCAACCTCCAACCCAAGCTCATGCAGAGAATGATCGTCCTCCCTCTCCCCACTTTTGCGGATCTACATGAGATTGGGGTGCAGATCGAGGACGCTTTGAAGCAGGGTCTGATCGACAATGACAGAGAACAGCCCAGGAGGACCTTCAACCGCAACGCAAATGCAGGCATGAGTAGTGCTGCGACTTCCAGAGCCTCAGAAGTGAGCATGGTCACCACCACTTCCCCCCAAGAGCCCTTGCGGCTACACCATTCACCGGTGCGTCTGGTAGCAACTCACAGACAACCAAGTACCAACCCCAAGGCCAAAGAACCTTCACCCATTATATATGCCCCTGTCCAAAGCTTTGGGGTTTTAATCAGGAAATGGCACTTGAAGCCCCTGGAGTCACAGCCATTGTTAGAAACACTTCCCCCCTCCCATAACCCAGCCAAATATTGCGTCTTTCACCAGCAACATGGCCATGACACTGACCATTGCTTTAGATTGCGTCACGAGATTCAGGATCTTGTCAACAACAGGGTGATCGTGCCTCCGG
Source organism: Camellia japonica (assembly GCA_030407325.1). Taxonomy (NCBI): domain Eukaryota; kingdom Viridiplantae; phylum Streptophyta; class Magnoliopsida; order Ericales; family Theaceae; genus Camellia; species Camellia japonica. The sequence goes on along the minus strand of JAPPVO010005352.1, from coordinate 4,196 downwards.
AGAAGCCAAACGTCATAACCAACACTCTCCCACCACACAACCAAGCCCCACCGCTCAAACGCATCAAGTCAATCCAAACTGGGGTCGTGTCATATGACCCTAGCACATATATCACCCCGTCTCACCTACCCAAGCCGGAGGTGTTCATTCCTGACAGCACTGACTTGTGCATGTTGGACATCTCCTGAGCCCAACCTGAACCAATGGTGGTGATCATCGAAGATGGAACAGGGATGATTTTAGAGGAAAGTGGGGTTGTTGATTCAGAATCTGAGGAAATTGGGAGCTGTGCTGAGGAGGTATATGATCGAGTGGCTACATTGTATCAGCAGGTCAGGTTAGGCCGAATCTGGAATTGCCAGCAGGGCAGAACTTTGTGTAATACGGGGGAAAGGACTTGATCAGGGGATAGATAACTTAACAGCTCTGGAAGGGGACATTGCTAACCTTCAATTTTTCAACGAACAAGATCCGGGAGACATGACAGCCAACTGGTTTGATTTTGAGGAGTCATCAGAGGTTTTAGGGTGGCTCAACGACCAACCAGATATTGTTGAAGAATCTCAGCTAGAAAAGGGCCCGTCAGGGGTACGGACATCAATTGTGGCCGGAAAGGCCGGGGATCAGAATCCATCGCCGGAGAGCGCTGGTGCCAAGAAATCGGAGAAGCAGAAAGAGAACTACTTGAAGAAGAGGCCGTGCTGAAGCAGTTGAAAAAGATATAGGCAGACATCTCCATCTGGGGACTGCTTATGGCTTCACGTGTTCATAGACAAGCTGTCCTATCGGCAATGGACAAGGCCAAACTCTCAATAGACACCACGCCTGAACAGCTGGTGGGATTGGTCTTTCCGGGAGGAGGTTCCCCGACGTTGACCTTTTCTGACAAAGAACTGCCGCCTGAGGGCGCAAATCATAACAAACCGCTCTACATTTCTGTGGAATGTAGAAGCAAATGGATACCGGTGGTTCTTGTCGATACAGGATCCACTATTAACGTGTGCCCGTCAAGGACGGCATATGCAATCGGGTTAAAGCCCGCGGACTTTGTGCAACAACCCAGGTGATAAGGGCGTATGATAACACAAGCAGAGAGGTGATGGGGACTGTGAAAATTCAGATCCAGGTTGGTCCAGGACAACACAAGATTGAATTTCATGTCTTGGACGTTTCTGCAACCTTTAACCTACTTTTGGGGCGGCCATGGCTACACCAGGTAAAGGCAGTCTCTTCCACCTTGCACCAGATGTTGAAATACCTCCACGGGAAGGGGGTGGCTATTGTTTTCAGGAATTCGTCAATCCTTCCGCCGCCAGAAGTGTCTACACCAGTTTTGGAAATCGAGCATGGCACGGAGGATGTGTTCCTATCAAGGTTTACTCTGGCTGAGGCCCGGGTCATACAGAACATCTTAGCTGTTGATGAGGGGTTATATGTCAGCGCACAATCAGTGTACCTCATGAACAAGCTCCAACACATCCCCGGGATGGGATTGGGGAAGAGTGGCTGGAAAGGCATTGCAGTATCAGCCAAAGTGCCGCACAACCCGCATACCTTTGGCTTGGGTTATCTGCCCACCAAAAAGGATTGGGTAAGGAAAGGCAAGGAGATGGCCGGGAGAGCCAGAGCAAAGTAGGCAGGGAAGCCTTATGAGTTAACGCACCGACCCATCCAAGGTACCCTAAACGGACGCTTTGTCCGGGAGGAGGAGGATTTTCCATTCTGCGGCTTCCCAAAGCCATGGTTGAATGCGGAGAAGCGTCGCTTGCCAGGGTTTGAGATCTTCTTTGACCTGCAGTTATCCAGGGATGATGTTGCCGAGGAGCAGACAGACCCATCAGCTGAGGTTGAGCAAAATGAGAAAGTGGATTCTAAGAGCACCGAAATTGAAATGGGGGTAGCGCTGGCTTGTCTACTTTCAGATCCTCCGATCGTATAGAAGTGCTTGGGGGATAACTTCTCGGTGTCCATGATTAGGAACGAAACGGCCGCAAGTCCACCTTCAAGCATTTTGGATGCATCCATCGCACCCTCTTTCATCTGGCAATACAATGAGGGATTTTTGTCAAGCAGCACCGGGTCAGGTCATGAGCCGGAATCTGATTCCACCGAGTCTATGGAGTCGGAATCAAGTTCCAGCTCGTTTGAGTCTGAGTCCGGTATTCCTGGGGGTGACAACCCGGATGCCACAGTCTTGTCTAGGTCGTCTTTTTCTTTCTCTTTTGAGTCTGTTGTAACAGAGAAATCGGACGATTTGGAAATGATTAATGAGAATGGAATGGCTGTGGCTTCTAAGTACTTCTCTATGCGTTTGATTTATTGTATTAATCAGGACTTTCAAAATTTTGATGAAAACGACGAGGAAGAAATTCCTCCGATTTTACAACAATTAATTGATCAAGAGCATGAGAGATTTGTTAAACCCTTGGTTGATGAAATCACTACAGTTAATATTGGTACTGAGAAGGACCCGCAGCTGGTCCAGATCGGGTCCACGTTGTCTTCGGAGGAACGCAAGCGCTTAGTCGCTTTATTAAAAGATTTCAAAGATGTTTTCGCATGGTCCTACGAAGACATGCCTGGAATCGATCCTGAGATTGTACAGCACTGGATCCCTCTTGACCCCGAGGCCCGACTCGTTAAATAGAAACTCAAAAGGATCCGCCCAAACTGGGCTCTCAAGATTAAAGAAGAGGTCACCAAGCAAATTGACACAGGGTTCCTGTTGGTATCTGAGTACCCAACTTAGTTGGCCAACATCGTTCTGGTGCTGAAGAAGGATGGCAGGATCCGGGTATGCGTGGATTTCAGGGATTTGAACAGAGCCAGTCCGAAGGACGACTTTCCTTTACTGCATATCGACGAGTTAGTGGACTTTACAGCGGGGCATGCTTTGCTTTCGTTCATGGATGGCTTTTCGGGCTACAACCAGATTGTGATGGCACTTGAAGACCGTGAGAAGACTGCTTTCACCACCTCGTGGGGGACCTATTGTTACAGAGTGATGCCATTTGGGTTGAAGAATGCTGGAGCCACATATCAACGGACCGCAACCATGATATTGCACGACATGATCCACAAAGAGGTTGAGGTGCACGTGAACGACATGATCGTCAAGTCCAAAGAAAGAGAGGGCCACTACACCACCTTGCAAAAGTTCTTCCAAAGGATCAGAGAATTCCGGTTGCGGCTGAATCCTCAGAAGTGTACGTTCGGTGTTACAGCAGGGAAAATGCTGGGGTTCTTGATTACACAGAGAGGCATCAAAGTCGACCCTTCCAAAATCAAGGCCATATTAGAAATGCCACCACCGAGGACTGAAAAGGAGGTGAGAGGCTTTCTGGGTAAAGTGCAATTCATAAGACGGTTTATCTCAAAACTAACGTTGACTTGTGAACCACTTTTTGGTCTCCTGAAGAAAGGAAAGAAATTCCAATGGGACGGCTAATGCCAAGCTACTTTTGAACAGATCAAGCAATACTTATAGAACCCACCCGTGTTGTCACCACCTGAACTAGGGAAACCGTTGATTTTGTACCTTTCAGTGACTGAAACTACAATGGGCTGCATGCTTGCACATGAGTCTGAGGACAAAGTAGAAAAAGCTATCTACTACCTAAGCAAGAAGATGTTGGATTACGAGACCCGTTACACTCCACTCGAGAAGGCTTGTTTGGCCTTGGTATGGGCTACCAAGAAGCTGCGGCATTACCTGTTAGCTCACTCTGTAATGTTGGTTTCCAGATTAGATCCCATCAAATATCTCTTCGAGAAACTAGCACTTACGGGTAGGCTAGCTCGTTGGTTGCTTTTGCTTTCCGAATTCGACCTGAAGTATGTGACTCGCAAGTCAGTAAAGGGGAGAGCGGTAGCGGAGTTCCTAGCCGATCACCCAGTTGAGGGGGATGAAGCAGTTGAGTACTTATTTCCAGATGAGGCCATTTTGCATATCGAAGATGAGTTTTGGACGATGTATTTTGACGGAGCGTCAAACAATACGGGTATGGGATAGGGGTGTTGCTGATAGCACCCGACAATTCCCGTATCCCTTTAGCATTTAAACTCCAGTTCAAAGTCTCGAACAACGAAGGAAAGTATGAAGCATGCATTGCTGGTTTAGAAGCTGCCCTAGAACTAGGGCCAAAACGGTTGGACGTCATCGGGGACTCGAACCTGGTTGTATCTCAAGCCAAAGG